>VXBT01008677.1:0-149304 GCA_013400235.1 Oriolus oriolus
GATCTCTTCACTGTCATGACCAGGAGACAGGACTCAAGGAAATGGCATGAAGTTGAACCAGGTAGGGTTAGGTTGGATATCAGGAAAAGGTTTTTACACAGAGGGTGGTTGGGCACTGGAACAGACTCCCCAGGGAAGTGGTCACAGCAGCAAGCCTGACAGAGTTCAAGAAGCTTTGGGACAGTGCTCTTGGGCACATGGAGTGACTCTTGGGGCTGGTCCTATGCAGGGCCAGGAGTTGTACTTCATGATCCTAGTGGGTCCCTTCCACTTTAGCATATTCTGCGATACCATGATTCATTTTTGGAGTGGCACAATTTTCTTTACAAGCCTGCTAAATTGGGTACACTTAAGCTGTAGCAAACCTGAGTTAAAACTGGTCACTGTTATGGCTACTATGGGAATTGGGCTGTGGCACTTGGGTCTTGTGCTGAAAAACAAGATGAGGTCTAGGAATTCGTGACTGTTAGAAGAGTGACATATGCCTGTGAGTGGTTATGTGTGTATTCTTTGAGATGAGAAAACTCAATATGTGCTACTGAGGCAAGGGATGATGGGAGGGAACTTGTGTAAAAGTGCTGTGGCGGGGAGCTGCAAGGATGGTTCATTATGTGTGTCAGAGACTGAGCAATTGTGCTGTGGTGTTGTAAAGCACTGCAGAGATTGTATGGATCTACGCATTGTTCAGCAGCTGCAATTGGGGAGTCATCAACTGACACTAAATTTCAAGTAGCATTGCTGTTGACAAGAGATAAAAGGCTATTGCTTCTCCTGTTTTGATCTTGAATGAGATTCTTGTATAAAAATGTGCTATAAAGATAAGGAAGATAGATGGGCAAACCCTCCAGCAACAGAAAAGTGAGAAAGGAAATTTGGCTGTGTGAGACGGTGTCTTAGGTTGTGTGTGTTTGCATGCTGCTTTCTCTGTGGTAAGGCCTGAAGACTTCTGCCCAGCCAGCTCTTTCTGTACCTAACGTAATGGAAACTGCTCACAGAATACATGGAGCTCCTGCTGTAAGGAGTGGTGGGCCAGGCACTAAATGGGGAGACTGAGCACCTCTGTTTTCTCCTCAGGCTGCAGATCTTTCTGACAGCGTTGGCAGTGGCACCTGGTTGGTCTCAGAGTGAGCTGCAGAGCAGCACAGGTGTCTGGAAACGCCAGTGTTAAGCAGAAGTGACAGGCAGACATAGATCCATGTCAGGGCTGCTTTGCTCTGTCGCGCTGCCTGGTGTAGCGGGGTGGCGGGAGTGCATTTACGGTGGGAGAAGTGCTTGCAGTGATCTGAGGCTTTGAAGTGTTCAGAGGCTGTAGCAGCAGGTAGTTCTCCAGGGACACAGCTGGGTGCCTTACAGGTGGCTTTACAACAGCCTTGTGCATGATGCCTAATAGCTGAGACTTCTCTGCTCACGCTGAGCAGTGTATTAGTTGTGGGGTAGGATTCCCTCAGGGCTTGAATTGTTTTTTTGGTTCCAAGCAATTTTCTGTTTTGATTGGATTTTTTTTTTTGGAATGAAAATGTATTCTTGACAGATCATTTAATAAAATGATGCAGTTAAAATTGATTAAGTTTTTCCTTTTGGGAAGTGTGTGTTCTTCACAAATAGGGAAAAAGAATGCACACTCCTTGATTGCTTTCTTGTATTATCAGGAGGCGTGTGTGTTACGTACACCCTGTGGCGGTATTATAAAAACACTGTATTTACAGTGTGAAGTGTTCATAGCAGCCTTGGGGAACAGAAAAAATTCCTATTTGAGTCTGAGAAGTCCTTTGCAGCACCAGTGGTGTGTTAGAGCTCTGCTTCCCTTGCTGAGGATTACACATTTTTAGTCGTTTGGGATTTCTTTTTGCGTTTTGTCCTTAAGTAGATAAATGCAAAAGGAAAACCGAGAGCATGTAATAAGAGTATGATCCCTCTCCCGTTGTTCTCAGGAATGAAATCCTTTTAAAACACACAAACACCTCGGTCATCTGAAAGAATCTGACCTGTAAAAGAATCCAAATGATCTTGGTCTCTCTCTCAGAGTGATGCTGCTGACTGGGTTACTGTGTTCATCCTAAACTTGCCATTATCATGTAACACTTAATGAGATACCTTTTATCTCTGATGTCTAACAATGACGAAAATGCATGTTTTGAATGTGTTTATTTGTCTTCATGCCTTGGAGTTGTGTATTTTTCGTATTTACTGTTTCTCACATGGCTTTTGGTAGCATGGGCTCTCTTAACATCTCACTGTTTTACCATCTGCTGTGAAACTCATTCTTCCCGTGAGGTATATAATGTTATCTTACAGAACTTTTATATCTTCCAAATCCCAGTGATTCAGACTTGTCTTACGATATTTTTTTAAATTTTAATTTTATTTTACCAAAACTGAGTTTAACTCTTGTCTTGATCTTCAGTTGTTTTTGTAGTCTTGGTGGTCCTAATCCAGTTTGGAACTAAGGCTACTACTCAGAAAACTTGGTGAATACAGTGATTTTGGATACTTAATGAAAGAGGATAATTTTGATGAAAAATGTCTGGAATCTTTCTAAAATAACTGAAATAGGTTCATGTGCTTTTTATAGTACAGAAGAGCTGTTTTGAATCCTGTGTTTTGTTTTGACCAGGTTAGATTCTGCCTTCTGTATAATCCAGGAATGGTTCTTCATGCACTCAGATGTACGAATCAGATTATTAAACTTCTGAAGTAGGTGTAATTGCCTGTGAATTTTTGCTTTCAGTGAGGTCCCTGTTCTGGATTAGGTATGAAAATATGGAAAGGATGCTTAACAGACAAGTAACATTCTTAATTTTCCTCCTGCACTTTTGTTGGTGTAGGCAGGGTGGGTGGATGGCTTGTTAATGAGAGCAGCTTTGGGAAATCCAGTGACCTGGGCTTGGCACTGGTGGAGACAGTGGTATTTTGCCATTTGCTTTGATGGAAGCAGAGTTGAAACTCTTGTTTGGGATTTCAAAAGTAGTTAGTTTCAATACTGTTATGGGCTGAATATTTCGCTGTCATTTGGCCGGCTCCTCCAATTTCTTACTTTTAGTCTCTAAGCAGTGGTGCTGTTTGAATCTATGAATTCAAGGCTTATAGTCTGGCTTTGTTTATTCAGTGAGTAAATGTTTTCCCTATTGATGTGAAGCCCTTGCCAAAGGTCATCTGTTAGCTGCAGTGTGTAGTAAAACCTCAGTCCCATGAGGAATTCTTCCACCGTTTTCTCCTAGTATTATGTAGTTTACACTGCTCAGAAAAATCCAACAGCCTCTTCAGTAACAATGTTTCCACTGTGCATTCACCAATTTTGTGTGCAAGGAAGTGGCTGTTACAGAACTACGTGAGAAACTTTCTTTCCTTACTCACTGTAGCGAGGTAGTTGGCGTGGAAAAAACACTCAGATCCTGAGGAAGGCTGGCCATGTTTGAGTTGTCTCTTAAGCATGGAAATTTTACGTAGTGTGCTTTCATATAGCACTTAAAAAATCATTTAAAGTGAAGCTCCTGTCGTTTTGATGATAACAGTTACCCTTTTGTGTAACATGGAATAGTTAATTAATCCAGTGACCAAACCCTTGTGTACATGGGCACAGAAGAGTGTGTTTAAGACACTTGTTCTGATGTGTAAGATGACACAGTGAAGAAATGGAGATGGGTGATATGCAGGGATTGGTTTGCTCCTCACCTTCTTTGTGGCATGAGAGAGACCTGGAAATCCATCTGTTAATACTCATATTGAAAAAAAAAAAGCAGCCCATACTCTTTTTAAATTCAATTTATGATAAATTGTCATCAGAGCTAAATTAAAGGACACTGGTAAAGACCCAGAAGTACGTCACACTGCCACTGCACTAATTTTGCCAGATGCTTGCCTTACTTGGGAACAACTGCGTTAAAGCCTCCATACTCACCAGCTCATCTCTCACAGAAACTTGAATCAAGCACACCTTGCCAGTACAGCTTGTTGTTCTTAATTCTTTATCTTGTGTGCAGGATCTCTCTCCCGGGTCCAACACTGTACAAAAACACTCAGATCCACAAATGAATTGGAAATTTCCAGGTGCTGCCTTGCTGGCGCAGCAGTTTAACTCGCTGAACACCTCAGTGGCAGCTAGTTGGTCAGATATTAATGTCTTGCCAATGGAAAATATCAGAACCCATGAGAACTGAATGCTAATCTGTGTGGGTATGTATGTGCTCTGTGTCTTCTAGGGAGCCTGTTGATTAAAGAAATCACATCTATCTGAGTGTTAAAATGTTAATATTTACATTGATACATTGCAGGGAAAAAAGATTGGGGGTTTTTTGTCGTGCATTTTAGGTGTATATCCCACAGTTTTTGTGAGGGATTTTACTTATTCCCTTCTGACCTTAAGCTGATTTTGGGTGTGGGCTGATAGGATCCTCACAAGAAGTTCATACTCCTGCTTGTGTTTCTTCTTCAGTTTTCAAGGGAATGTTTAAATGGATTGGTACTTAAATGATCTTGGAATCTGGCTTGGAAAGAGCTGGCTTTCCTCACAGATTAATAAATGCCAGTCAGTCACTGTTTTTCTTTTTTTTTCTTATTTTTTTTCCCTTCATAGAAAGAAGGAAGAGTGCCGATAACTTCACCATCTTTTATATTAAAACACTAACATTTGCTTAAAATGATCCTCTCTGTATTCTTACCTCAGGAGATAAGATTTTTAGCTATTTGCTGTGAACATTGCTTCAATTTTGACCATTATGCATATTCTGTGTAATGTCTGTTATTCATTGCTGTGTTCCAGAGGGGTTTTATTGGGCCAGATTCCTGAATGTATCACTAACTGAAAAGAGAAGACAAACAGATAACTAAAACATAATGAATTCTTCTGATGACTTCTTATTCAGTCATATCTTTCCAATGAAAGCCTTGAACAGTTACTTCACTTCTAAAATTATTTTTTAATTTTTAATGGAGAACTTATCCCATCCTGTGCTTTTGAACAGTGCTTTCTGATCCTCGAGAGGTTTCTGCTGCCTGCTGTGAGGTGGTGCTGCTCTTACAGACTGCAGCCTTACCCCTTTTACTCCTACCATGTCTGTGCACAGTGAAGAGCTGAGCAGTGTGGGAAGGCCTTTGCATCAGTTTGCTTCAATTTGTCTACAATTAGTGTCCCTATCAGATAGACCTAGTACAAGTCCTTCATCTCTGCAGCCCAGAAGGATTTACTGGCTTTTTTTCTCCCCATTACTGCTGTGTAGTTGGCAGTGGAAAATACCTGCCTTACCTGTAAATCTTCCTGTGTTGAAATTAGTTGATTTGCACAGGTGTAATGTATTCTGGTGTCAAAGCACTATCTTGTCAGAGGAGTGCAGATTCTTTCTCTTTTTCCTTTCCTCCTGTTACAATATTTCTGAAAGCTGACAGAGACTCTGTCAAACGGTTTCAAGGCAAAAAGGTATAATTTGTTTGGAATGTAGTGAATAATTATGCAGACAAAAATCATACAACCACACTGGGAGATTCGCTTGGGAAAAGAGACAACAGCTTGTTCTGTGGGTTCTGCTGTGTGTGTGTGGCAGTGTGCTTCATTTTGCAGAGGCTTATGCCAGCAGAAATCAGGTAACCAGTGTAGGTATCTAGGACATTAACTTCAAAGAGTACATCCTAGGCTATTGGCAGAGCTCCTGGTCAGTTATTAATCTGCAGGAAGTCATTTACTGATGCTCAGGGGAAAAGATGTTATGAAGTGGCTTTTTTCAAATGCTGGGTGGAAGGCAGGTAATTGCAGTGCAGCCAGTACAGGCATACCTCAGTTAGGAAACGAGGAACAAAACAGAGACCCAGGAGAGTGATCACAGAAGCTTAGGATTGAGTGGCTTTTATTTTCTGGTTGATTTTGCAAGAGTTTCCTGGAGGTTTGTCACAGAAGCCTGCAAATTATAATTTCTGTATCCTAGGTCTGTCTACTTGGTCCCAGCATTCCAGATCTCGACGTCGTAGGACTTCGTGTTCCAGAGATGAAGACCGGAAACCTTCTGAGGTATTTCTGGAATTCGATTTGCATTTCATTACGCCTGTCAAAGTACCTGTACACAAAATGTATACATACATGTTTTCTGGTAATGGATTGATTTTTAACGATTTACATTTCCTTTTTTTTTTTTGCTACATTTTGGCTGGCACATACCTCCCCCCCTCACCCCTTCTTCCCCTCTTCCCCCTCCCCTGAAGATTAGAGAGTTCAGCTGTTGGCACAGCTACTGCCACCACCAGTTTCTATATGTGAATTTTGTTGTAGTCTGACACCCATTCAGCATAGCTGCGGAGTCTTTCTTGTGCTATTTTAGGCATCAGGGTTTATTTGCAGCTTGATTTGTGAACAGTGGAAATTTACATTAGGTGCATTTATTTCATCGTTTGTATTGGGGCTTGGTATGTGTGATCTTTGCTAAAGTGCTTGTCAAACTAGAAATCTGCTTCCTGACAGTTCTGTCTCGTCTAGTGCTTTGAAGAAATCCTATCAGGGGAGATAAAAATCTTTGAACTTTCCAGGTTGGATCAGCTGTTAGTAACACACAAAATGTGATCCATTTCTTTGGAGATGTTCTTGCTGAATCTTCCTGTCTTCAGGCAAAATACTACACTGCAGACTTTGTAGAAGCTGCAGAGAAAGGATTAGCTGTGGGAGATGGAATTTTTCATGTATTGTGCTTGCCCAGTCCTTGTGTTCCTTACACATTAGTGAGTGGTGTTGAGGAAAAATGGCTTTATTAATCTCCCTAATGACAGTGTACCTAAGTCTCAGAGAAGAGTTTTCATGAGGAGAATCCCATTCATTGTTCAGTGTGAACTATGCCTAGTACTGGTGGTGGTTTCCAAACTCCTTTGATAGTTGGCTGTTAAAGACCTTTTTTTTTGTGAATGTGGAGATCCCTGGTGAATTTATTCTTGTTAGCAATAGGCTTGTTTTCCTTAGTTATCTTTTGAGTTGTGCATCCCTTATACCTGCTTTTGAGAACTACCTCATGAAAGGCTATCAAGAAATTATATGAGATAATTAGGAGTCTTGCTGTTGGTTTTTTGCGTGCTTCTGTTTTCTTCTCTTCCTTACCTTGCTTTTGTTGTCAGAATCTTAGCAGTTGTGTGCTGTTCTCTCATGCTTTCTCAGTCTGGATGAACTTCTCTTGTACTTCCCTTTAGCTCTGCTCCACGGCCTTTCCCCAACTGCATTGTCCCTGCTCGCCGCAGCAGGAGAAGCGCGCTGGCGGGAGAGTGACACTTGGTGAACTCCCTGGGTGAAATCCTGGGCTCACTGAAGTTGGTGGCAAAATTCCCATTGACTTCAGCGTGGCCAGGGTTTCACCCTTTAGCTTTGAAGTGTTCAGTGCTTCTGAGAGCCAGCACTTCTGTAAGCTCTGCTTTCCTCCAGGCACTCTGATTGCATCAGCAGCTAGAGCAGAAAGAATGGTGTCACGGGGCCACTGGCCTGGGAAGGAGTTTCTTGGCTGTCAGGTGCTGCATTAGCTTTGCTTCCGAGGGAGTTTTGTGACAAATTTATCCAAGAGCCTGAGTTATTTTGGCTCTGAGATCGAGCATGGTTTGCGTCCCATTTTATATTTTTAGTCTTCTTTTAATTTGACTTTTGATTGCTTTAAGTCAAATCACTTGAAAGTGCAGAATCCCCTGGCCAGCTGTGCTTGTTTGTTTTGTGAGCCCATTTACTTTGTGGCTTACTTTTCATTTCTTGATTGAAGCCTCACAGGACTTGTAATTGAATTGTTTAAAACATTTCATTATATTTCATTACCAGCGTTCACCCTGCTCTTCATATGGTAATATTTTTCTTTACTTTTTAATGCTGGCAGTTTTTCTGAACATGTCAAGACAAGTGTTAAGAAAAATGTCATGATTTTATGCTATTTTAATGACAAAACCAGAGTGGAAACAGAAACATATGCAGACAGAAGTGGGATAGTATGTGTGTGTGTGGGGAGGGAGGAAAGGTTTCAAGGTGTGCAGTGTGGCAAGGCAAATCACACTTGAAAATATTCTCAGAAGTGTAATTAGCTATCAGATACACTAAAATCCTTCCCAAAGAATCCTGGGGTTTTCAGGTGTGTGAGTAGTGGATGGCAGAAGTGGCTGCCTGGTTAGCTCTCTGTGTACAGCTGGTTCTGCCTCAGCCACATGCAGAAGCTGGTTGGGGCTGGGGAAACAGTGTGGCCATTGGTTTGGGACTGGGAGGATGGGTCACTCTGCCCCCTTAGCAGCCTCATAAGGGAGTCCAGGAGCACTGCCCTGAAAATCCAGAATCTTTCCTTCTGTACCTGCAGCATGGGGCTTGGTGGATGTTGATTCTGACAACCATAGACTGAGATGTCTGCAGGGAGCTCTACCTGTCGTTTTCTTGTCCTAGTGGTGCTTATTTTCTGTCACCTGGTTGCTTTGTAACCCTTTCCTTTGAATGAGGCATGGAGTCATTACAAATTAGTGTTGTGGAGGTAAGGAGGGCCTTGCCTTTTGCGGGGAGCAGGGTGGGAGGGCTGGAACTCATGTCAGCCAAGTGCAGGCTTGTAGTTGGGATGCCTGTGATAGCAGCACTCTTGGCTTTCTACAACACCAACAGGCTGGTGCTGTCACTGCAGTGCCACAGCAGGCCTGCCACAGGAGTGAATCCCTTTTTATTTCATTCTGTGGCTTGTTGAAGACAGCACAGCTGCTTGTTCATGGCTGCTAGCCCAAAGGTTGCCAGACATCCTGCTGGCTTTAGAGCTGGATGCCTTTGCAGAGGCAAAGTAAAATTACAGCTGTGACACAGAGGTGTCTGTAGCTGATTGGTTAAATACCTGTGCTGAACAGGGAGCTGCCACCAGAATTCCAGTTTGAGTCTTATTTTTTTGTCTTTTGGGTTATTTTTTTAAGTACTTGCACCAAGAGTCATCTCCTTAGAATTTCCTCTTGTGGCTGGTCATGGTGGAGTCATGCCTTGATTCGTACCACAGGGAATTTCTAGAATGTCTTTGTATGAGTCAGAGCTCCAATAATTAAAAAAAAAGAATCCAAAAAGCCTGGGAGCAAAAAGGAATCTTCTTTGTGCCGCTGTTTTACAACTCAGAGCTCCTACAGCTTTTATTGCAGCCAGTATGGAGGTAAAAGTGGGTAACAGCTTTAGAACTATGTCTCCAGTGCAGGAGGAGCGCCAGTGGAGGTAGATGAAAGTCATCCTGTCAGTATTTGTGCCTTCAGCCACCCCTTTCCCTGCCATGAAGCTAAACTCTGTTCTGCAGTGGGCTGGGCTAGTGCACTGGTGGTACAGTGACCTTGTTACACACTGTGCTCCATGGTTACCCTGAAGCTGTGAATCGTAGAGTGTCAATATCAAATGTCAGTGTCTCTATTTTTCTCTCTTGGTCACTCTCTTTGCAGGTGTTCAGAACGGACCTGATCACTGCCATGAAGTTACATGACTCCTTCCAGCTGAACCCTGATGAATACTATGTGCTGGCAGATCCCTGGAGGCAGGAGTGGGAAAAGGGAGTTCAGGTGCCAGTTAGCCCAGGGACCATCCCAGAACCAGTAGCCAGGTATAATTTGGAGGAATGTGAACAAATACACACACGTTTGTGCTAGCTGCTTATGTCTACATTGCCTTGGCTTCCTGAGCTTTATTGCACAGTGCTCAGCTAGGAAGGTCTTGATTCTCAGAGATGAAGAGCAACCTGCCTCACCTTTTTGAATGGTCAGAGAGGTCAAGAGTCAGGCCTGTTCTGCCTGTGCGAAATACGAATGTCAGAGAACTGATTTTGGCAATGCACTTGGCGCGGAGTGTGATCACAGAACCTTAAAAATAGCTTCTGTTTTTAAGCCAGACTTGGGCTCACTTATCATTGCTGGAAGAGCCCTTGTCTGGTGTTCCCTCTGCTTATTTCCAAGCCATAGGTTCCTTTCAAGGAACAGTTGGACAAACCAGCCTTAAGGGTTAGAGAAAACACAGCATTTATTTTGTTTTCGGTTTTGTTTTTTTTTTTTGGTGTGATTTCATTTACTAACCCAAGAAATTGATTGTACAACATTTCATCTGTTTTAGGAACTGTCCAGATGTGCATGTAACTAAATAATGTGAGATTTTCTAGCTCTTGTCCAAAACCCCCTTATTTTCCTTGCCATGTTTGTTACACTTAGATACTATTTCCTGTTTCAAATTAAACACTGCAGTTCTAAGGGCAGGAGTGTGCTGCAGCCCATTTTATGCTTACTAGGGATTGGAGAAAATATGAACAAGGATTTTTGCCATTTAATCATTCTGGACCTCTTTGGGTCATTCCAGGCTGGCCAATAAGGCATTACCAAATGACCCACCAGTGCTGGTGGGACCACAAGAGCTCGGTCCTTAATACATAGCAAAAACTTCATGATGATGGTACACTGACTGCTTCTTGTTAGGTCTGTATCTGTCAGCTTTAACCGTGGACTAGGGGGGCCACAGGAAAGTTTGTTAGTTTTGTTTTTGTTCTGTACAGCAACCTGCAGAGTGCCCCACTAGGTCTGTACGATGAGGAGTGAACCTGCACAGGAGGTAAACCCTGTCCTTCCTTCTTCTGAAGGATTTGACCCAGAGCTCCAAGGACAATCTGGCATTTTGCTCTCTGCTCTGCAGTTTAGAACATGGGAACACACTCCTTCCCTGCTCCACACTGACCTGTCCCAGTCCCTGCAGAGACACACACAGTACACGTGCCCTCACATTGCCTGCTCCTCACTGATTTCTCTGTTAAGCATCTCCCAAGGCTGTGGGAGGCCCAGGACACCTGTAGACTCGAGCAGAGGGAAAACCTCCCAGGGGATCACCGCCCTGTGTCTGTCAGGGAGGTGGTTTGGTGGCTATAGCAGGTCCAGGTACTCACCTAGGAGAGAGCTTTTCTCTGCCAAGGGCCAACAGATATATTGCTCCAAATTTAAGATATTAAAAGATAGGGAAAGAAGGCATGTACAGTTGTAGGTATTGTCACAGCAGGCACCACTCCTTGTTAGCTGCTGAGCTTTCTGGTGCAGTCCTAGTGCTGAGCACCCGCTGGTTAGGGGGGCCCACTGATGCCTGATTATTGTGCTCTTTGCTGCCTCACAGAACACTCGCAGAGCCCGGCCGGGGTGCTGCTGGAGTGCAGACCTGCTCTGTGCCTGAGTTTGGGAGGGAACGCGGGGTGTTCTGTACATGGAATAAGCAATAGACAGATCGTAGCTGGTGTAGGGTAGAAGCCAAGGCTGTACAGGGAGCTTATGCAAGGAGCATAACAGCAAATAAAAGGTGTGGCCTGGTAGTGACTGGTGGGGGCAGAGGAGCAGGAGGAAGGAGCGAGGCTGTGTGGAGATTCACTGTAAACATGTGGTCAGATGGACGATTCAGCTGAATGGTTTTCAGTCTGTAGTAAGAGTTGCCTTTTTTTCACTTCTTTCTATCACAGAAATAAAGCCAGTAAAGGGAATTGTTTTGAGGTCAGAGTCACTGTGCTTGTTTCTTCTGTGCCACTACTGTGGCAGGGTGCTGTCCAGAGGTTATGATTTCCATTGAGAGGTACTCTGGAAGGAATTGATGATAAGGAAGATTTGGAGAGCAGTGCCCAGTTTAAAGGACATTCTCTGTGAAGATGCAGTAGTGTCTAACATTTTCATACTGTGCAGTATTACCAGAAACAGTTTGGGCAGTGCAGTTAGCCTGGCAAGGTCATTCACTGTATTTTTTCACAGCACCTCAGAAGCCCCAAATTCAGGATTTGGCTCTTGCTCACTGTTTCTGATTGTTGTCTGAAATAAGCTAGAAGAGGGAAGTCTTTAGGGATGTGCAGAAGACTGAAATAGGTGGAGGATTTACTGAGATCTGTTTGTGCAAATACAGCAGTGGCAGGTCAGGGTTTCTGCTAGGAGTTAACACGCGGGACCTCAGATGGGGGCAGAATAGAGTGGAGGATGGAGGCCGTCCTGCTCGTTGTGGAGCTTAGGCTGTTCCAGCAGAGATTGTGGCAACACAGAGTGGTGCAATCTCCTCCTTTGCAGCACTAGCACTCCAAAAAATCATCTCCAGTGGTACTGCAGGAGGCAGACATTTGACAGTGTGGCCTGTTGCTCCTGGAGGTACCAGGGTTGTGTTGTGAAGTGGGTGTCATCTAAACTCAATTTCAGTGTGTGCTGGTAAAGAAGGGAAGGGACAATGTCCTCTGCTCACACAGCCAGAAAGACTTCTTTTCTCCTTGAATGTTCTTCTTGTCAGTATTTTAGTTAAACAGATTTGATTTGAAAAAAGTCTTAAACCAGAGTGTAACATCTGTGTATATGGCAGCCACTATGTAAATACAGTGTTCCTGCTTTAGCTTTAAACAAATGGGAATTTCAGGTAAGAGTAAGCACAGCTCTGTCCTCTAATATTTAATTTTGTTTAGAATTCTGGCAATGAACTGGATTTCTAGATGACTCCAGTTAAGTTCTTATACCACCAGTCAGTTATGGAAGTGCACGGAACTGTTTTCCCATCTCAGTGGTGCCAGGTGCTTGCTGGGATGGTTAGGTGTCTGCTGCTGATGGTTGTTAGTCACTTAGAGTAAAGCATTTTGAATTCTCTAGAGCTGAGCCTCTCAGCAGCCTGGCACACCTCATGTCTGCCTGTCTGTCTGTTTCAGAGTTGTGTCCGAGACAAAAGCCATCACCTTCACGCGTCCCAGGAAATACATTGTTTCCTCAGGCGCCGAGCCTCCGGAGCTGGGCTATGTAGACATTCGAACCCTGGCAGACAGCATGTGTCGCTATGACCTCAATGATGTGGATGTAGCATGGCTGCAACTTGCCAATGAAGAATTCAAAGAAATGGGTGAGCAATGTGTTTTGTTGCCTTTTTTGGTTCTTTTCGTTTTTCTTTTCAAAGCTGGTAATGTTAAGAATAATTTCAGGGAGGGCAGCAGTGGAAAGAAACAGTAGAGGTATGAGGAGGTAGTAATCATGAGTTGGCGTAGCCTTGGGAAAGCAGACGTGATGTGATTAAGCCTTAAGATAGATGCCTTCATAACTCCTGCATTGTATCTGCTTAGACCTGGTCAGAATCTGGCCACATGTTTTGGTTTTTTCTCTGCTGCTTTCCATCTCACAAAGTTCCCAGCTTGCCCTCTTGGTTCTCAAAGAGAACATCAGATAGACCACTCAGGTAGTTTTTCCAGGTAGTCCTGTTTATTCATTTTTCTCTTAATCGCAAATCTGTGTCATTATTTTAGCTTGTGGTGTTCAGTGTGGATAGACAAGACAAGTTGTTTGGCAGGTTTAGCGAATCTGTGCCAGCTGAGTGGCACAGAGAATGGGACAGAAAGGAATTCCTGCAATGATTTATTGGAGGGAGCTCCCAAATCTCTCTGTGACTGTATGCTCTAGTTCCAAAGCAGGAGGAGGAGCTGGCACAAGGGGAGTAGCTCTTCCCTGTTCTGCAGAATGGGTTGTGTGTGGGAAAGGACAGGGGAGAGGGGTGAACTGAAATGTTTCTTTGGTGAGCGCTTCAGGAGAGGGTTTCAGTGGAACTGAACAGGATATAAGTCAGCACAGAACTTCTACTTCATTGTTTGGGTGAGGGAAATCATGCTGTGCCACATAGAAGAGGTTTGGACATCTTGGTGAACACCTCTGCGTTTTGTTTTGGCATTGTGGCAGTTCCCTACTTTGGGTTGCAGTTTAGTCAGACATGTATTACCTGGCTGTACCACAAAATGACCATTTATAACTCTATTTCTCCTTTCTAAACCAACACATGAAAGGAACAGATGATGTCTTAACCTGGTCTCTTACCCAGGCATTTTTTTCAGATCTCATATCAGTCCTGCTCAGGTTTAGTGTTGGGCTTAGAGGATTTCAGTTTACGATTCCAGAGTTCAGGTTACCTTCCCAGTTATCTTCAGGAAGAAAGCAACACCAAGTTCCCTTAGCTTTCCTCAAAGGAAAAATGTACTTTTTATTGTTTGTTTGGTATCCTCCTATCCGGTCTGTCTGTCTTTTGCCAAAACCAGAAGAGGGCTCTTACAGTGGGGTGTGAGCAGCACAAGAGTGGCAATTTGTACCTCTGCAGGGAGCCCTGTGGTAGCCATTCTGCTACACCAGCATAACCTTTAAAAGTACATGCTGCACATGGCACACTGAACAGCTAGAATTTGTTGGATCTTATGTCTGATGTAGTTTCTTGTAGTTTGTTTGCTCTAAATCATGACCCAGTCAGTTTTGCTGTATGCAAGGGGAAGGAAATGCTCCTGTCAGTGCCAGGCAGCACGTTGGGGCTCTTGAAACATGTGCATGGGTGCTTGGTCAGACACTACACACTACAGATACTACAAACTGGCATTTGAAAAGTGAGCTACTTCCTGATCTGTACCTGGAGCACTTCCTTCTGGTGTCCCTGCAGCCACAAATTCCCTGTGTTTTCTTTGATACATGTTGGACTGCTTCAGGTACTGAGAACGTACAGTGTGTCCGTAGAAGAATGACTGAAAACCTCTGAACGGGAGCTGCAGCCCCTGCTTCCCTTGCTGTAATGCTTGCAAATGCACGGCCAGTCAGTCACTTGTCTCCAAGAGTCACTTACAAAGTGAGAGCAGTTGTGAGGTCAGAATTCAGTTGCAAGCTGGTGTAAAACCTGCCATCATCTGCTTTGCTGGTGCAGCGGTTCTGGGTTGCAGGGCAAAATTCTTTCATCAGCAGGATGTTGGATGTTCCCTCTTGCTGCCTTTCAGCTGCTCAGTTTGGGTAGTATGGGATGCATTGATCTCTGCTGCAAGGATTTACCTGTCAGTAAGGGAAGCTGGAAGTACTTTTGTGGAGTGTTTGTCTTCGGATCTGGAGGAGCTAGAGGGTTTTTTATTCCTCATTTTGTAGAATATTTGGCTCACTTTTTCACAGGAAGAGCCAAAAGGAGAGTTTTCTTGTTAAAACACCCATCCTGAGGTTGCCATCTCCTGTCTGTCTGTCCTGGTTTCAGCGAGGATAGAGTTAATTTCTCCTCAGTAGCTGTTACAAGTGCTGTATTTTGGATTCGTAATGAGAATGGTGTAGATAACACAGTGGTACTTTGGGGTTCGTCTTTATCCTAAGTCGGGGGCTTTTTTTTCCTTGTCTCAGGCTCTGCTAGGCAGGAGGTGACCAAAAGAAACTGGGAGGGAGCATAGCCAGGACAGGTGACCCAAACTGACCAAAGGCATGTTCTACACGATGGAAGGTCATGCCCAGGATATAAACTGGGGGAGTTGTGGTGGTGCCGCCGCCGGCAGCCAGCCGACCGGCGGAGGAAAACCAAGTGGAAAAGCAGTCCCCGGGCTGGTAACGAGCTCGGTNCGAGCCGCGGGAGAGAGTTCAGAGTTCTCCCCTGTTTCTGGATCCAGAACAAATTCTGTGGTCGTACCAAGAATTCCCTCCTCGTTCCTCCTTTATCTCCAGGTTTATTGAGCCACCGCAGCGCTCGAGCTGCAGAGGAGAGAGTGCGTTTCACCGCCTCTCTCAGCGGCTGCGCCTCGGGCCGGCGACGTGCGGACCGGCTGTCTCGGCAGGGTCCGCAGAGTTATCACCGCGCCGATCCGGGCGGGATCCGAAAGACGCGCGGCCGCAGAGATCCGATCCGGCCGGGGTTCAGAAGACCCCCGGTGGTGGAGATCTCGGACCCGGGCGGGCTCCGAAGGATTTCCGGCGGTGGTGATAGGGAGTTACCTGGAAAGGGAGGCCTTTCTGTTTCAAAACAAATCTGGATTATAAAATACCACAGCATAATTAGCCTGTAGCTGTGTGTCATGAATAATTTTCTGATGGATGCTTTTGGAAAAGAGCAAATTTCAGATTAGATATTGCATTTATTTATTGTCCCAGATTTGATGTTCCATTTATTACAGCTATGTTTTTCACTTTTTGAAACAAATTAATTTATTGGTGTAGCAGGGTCTGATGGAGACCTCAGTTGGGGTTGCACCCTGTTGGGTTGGAACTTGTGATAAACCAACAACTGTTGTTAGAAACTGCAGATTCGCTCCTAGCATCACACGAGATTTTGTCATTGATTTTCTCCCCTTGATCTGTCACTTTTGGTTCAAAATACTTTCAAATCTTTCGTCAAGGAGTCAACATCTGGGTAGCAAAATTGGAGCAAAAGCCGTAGATGGTGCTTGTCCCAGAAGGAAAAAATGAGGACAACACTCCCCTTTTTTTTAGTTTAATACAGTTATAAGACAACTTTGACATTTATTTTACAGTTTCCCTAGTTTATGCTGGAATAGACATGATTGTCTAAGAATGAAATGCATCCATGTGAGGATTGGCTGTGTCTACTCAGCTGTTTAGAAAGAAGGTGGAGATGTTTGTGGTGATGGTTCTCACTCCTTTCTTTAACTAAGTGAACAACTCCTGTTTTCCAGGGATGCTGGAGCTGGACGAGTGCACCATGGAAAGGGTGATGGAGGAGTTTGAACAGCGCTGCTACGATAACATGAACCACGCCATCGAGACGGAAGAAGGGCTTGGGATTGAATATGATGAGGATGTTGTCTGTGACGTCTGTCAGTCTCCAGATGGAGAGGATGGCAATGAAATGGTGTTCTGTGACAAATGCAATATTTGTGTGCACCAGGTACGGCGGCCCGGGCACCGCAGCAGGGTGTAGGGTGGTAACAGAAACTTCTCCAAAAAGGCAATAAAAAGTAGGGACACAGGTAGGGTTTATTAGAGGTAATTTAACAGACAACCTACTGAGCCATGCTAAGGAAGCACTGCTATGTTACACCTTTCTTCAGTAGTTAAAAAGTTTTCTTAACATGAAAGGCTAAAATTTTATCTCTTCTATCTTTCCATGGATGCTTCTTACTGTGGCAGGTGCCTTCCTATCAGCCTGTCCTTGCTTCCCAGCTTTAACAAGTTTCTGTTGTCATTCAGTGTTTGGAAAAACTTGTCTGGTGAGCAGGAAACACATTTTCTGGCATGTGTTACTTAACTGCTTTTGTACTAATGATAAAGAACTGTGTTTTTTATCATTAGTACAATGATACGCAGCTGTAAGTACAAGTGACTATCCTACAAGATATGCAGAGTAGAGTTGGTATTTTCAGACCTGTAGTGTTTCTCTGATCACATCAAACCTGCAACTTAAGTGCCTTAAAGCTAATAATAATTTGAATAGAGGGCTCCATAAAGCTGCAATCTTCTGAAAAACGTGCTCTTAATTAATTGCTGTCCTGCACTTTTCCCTCTGAATAAAAATAATTCACAGAATCACAGAATGACTAGGTTGGAAGAGATCTTCAAGATCAGAGAGTCCAACCCATGCCCCAACATCTCAACTAAACCACAGCACCGAGTGCCACATCCAATCTCTTTTTAAACACATCCAGGGATGGTGATTCCACCACCTCCCTGGGTAGACCATTCCAATACTTTATCACTCTTTCCGTAAAAGACTTTTTCCTAATATCCAACAATTTTGAGAGTTGAGGGAGGCTGTGTGTAAACAGCTAAGAAACAACCTGGTGTTTGCTTTGTTCTCTTTGCCTCTGCTGCCTGCGGGGGTGCAGGCGTGTTACGGGATCCTGAAGGTGCCCGAGGGCAGCTGGCTGTGCCGGACCTGCGCGCTCGGCGTCCAGCCCAAGTGCCTCCTGTGCCCCAAGAAGGGCGGCGCCATGAAGCCCACCCGGAGCGGCACCAAGTGGGTGCACGTCAGCTGTGCTCTCTGGATTCCAGAGGTGGGTGCTGGAATGTGATTCTGAGAGAGGAAAAAAACCCTCTTTAAAGCATTGTTCAACTCAGAAACGTAGTATAAAAGATTCCTGGTTAGATAAAACGTCTGGCAGGGGATGATGCTTCACCTGTAAAGAAACTAATTGCATTCCCTTTGTCAATCAAAATTAGGCCTTGGAAAATGAGGCCTTTGCTGCTGGCAAAGCTCATTTAACAAGGACACCAGATAACGTTTCACTTTGTAAACAGAACATTAAAGGTGAATCAGGAAAGTTTGAATGTGAAAGTTTGAATTCCTGTGTGCTCTCATAGTCAGAGTGTTCATCCTGTATGATAATCTTAAATTGGTGGGCTTCACCTTGAAACTGGTTAGTTTGTTCACAAACTGAGAAACTGATTTTTTTTAAAAAAGGAATTTTAGATCCTTATAAACCAAGGAATTTGGGACACACTAAGTTGCATATACACACAAGGAATTTGACTTCTTTGATAAAATTGTTTCACTTTTCAGTTAACAGTGTCACAATCACTCCATTTTTTGACCATTTTTCTCTTAGGTGAGCATTGGAAGCCCTGAAAAAATGGAGCCCATCACGAAAGTTTCCCATATTCCCAGCAGTAGGTGGGCACTGGTGTGCAGCCTTTGTAATGAAAAAGTTGGAGCTTCTATACAGGTAATTTAACCACACAAATATCCACGTGTTTTCTTTTGCCAGTTTTTAGTAGACAGCAAAATGTGTTTACTGGTTGTTACGATGGACTTAACTGACCTGATCTGCACCGGAGCATTTCAGGCTGGGCAGTGCTGTTTCACATGCATATTTATATTGGGCTGTTAGCTGTAAGGCACCTGTAGATCCTGTACAGTGCAAGATCACTCAGAAATGTTAAATAATCCTTTTAAGAAAAATTTTAAAATCTAGAAAGATTGAGGAAACATATTACCAAGCCTCAGATTTTTGAAAGAGGAGATACTTTGTTCCTTGAGACAGCAGACAAGACTTCGATCTCCTTTACTTGAGAACAAATGATGAGGGAGTGTAAGGACAGGTGACCCATTTGGGGTAGTGCTTTTATTATGTAGAAAAAGACAGTAAGAAAGATGTAACTTAGCATTGTGGTGATGCTCCTCATCCTCAGAGCACTCCAGCAGCAAAACAATCCTCAGGAGGCTCCCTGAGACAGAGAGGATGATGCTACAGTCTCATAAGGAGGTTGAAGCAGAGCTCTTTCAGGGCTAGCCTGATGTTACAGGATCCGTGGTGGTCAGACCAGCATTAAGACACAAAAGTTGCTCAAGTCCTACACTACTTTGAAATTAGTTTGTATCCATTTCCCTTTTCTCCTCTGCTCCAAGTCATTCAGTGAGGCTGCCAGGAAGAGCTGTAAGGCAGCAATGCAGCAGTAGTTCAGTGAAACCTATCACAGTCCACTTCCATGTGAGGAATGTATGAAATAGTAAGTGTTAACTAGAGAAAATAAATCTGTCCACAGCCTATAAATTTGCAACCATAATCCCTCCTTGCAGAGCCATCCCCTCCCTCTTGGCTGCTGTTATGTAGCTGAAACTGTTTTGTCCATTCTCCAGACCACCTTCTGATACGTGCACAACAATTAGGAAAAGTGGCAGCTGGAAGTGTGTGTCAGGCTGGTCAGGGAGCAGCTGCAATAAGCTGGGAAAAACAAGACTGCATATTCTCCCAGGTGCAGCAGATTTCCTCCCTGTGAGACAGGCTTTCCCCTCTTCCCCCAATAAAACATGAACTGTGGTAAGGGCTAATTATGGCTAAAATACTTCTCTGTGGTGCTCAGTGTTCCAGTTGGGATGCTCCTGGCCTGTTTGTTAGTAGGAGAGGAAAGGGCAAAAGATGCTTTGGTATTTTTTAATTCCTTTTATATGTTGATTTTATTAAAGACTGCTCATTTAAAACATGTGCAGTTTAAACCCTGTGGTACCTTCATAAGCCATCTGGCTGCTGAGTCAACCTGAGCAGGAAAACCCAGAGGAGAGATTGATTTGGCTTCTTTACAAAGCACTGTATAAACATCCCAGAGCCGTGTGTTGCTCTTTCAGGGCCGGTGGCTTGTGTTAAGCATAGTTTTGTTTCCTAGTTAGGAGCACTAATGCTCATTTCCACTTTAAATGCTGTTCACCAAAGGTGTGAGTGGATACAAACGCGTATGTATGTGTGTTTGTGTCTGTGTACATATTTATATATATTTAAACCTCTCAGTTGGTGGCTGGTGGTATCTGTGACAGAATTTTGCAAAAGGAAATTAGGTATAATGGAAATGAAGTGCTAAATCAGCTGAACTGCTAGTGCCCATGACGGCTGGGTTCACTGAGAGGGAAGAAAAATGACAGCATTTGAATTTCCTGTTCTCCTCCTCTCCCAGGCAGAGTGAAGGCTGTACTCAGTGAAGTAATGGTTGACAGTGATTTAATATTTGACATTATAAAATTGGGATAACGGGAAAAAAATTCCCCTCAGTTGTGGCCTTTTGGATAGCGTGGGTCCAGGTGCTGGGAAAGACTTTAATTAAAAGTCTCAGACTGGCCTGGAGCCACCACCAAGGTTTTTCCCCCCTCATGCTGGCAGTCCAAAGCGTAACGCTTTACTTTGGGTAACAGTGCTATGCGCAAGCGGCTCTGGTGGCAGTAGGAATGTTCCTCATGTGGCTTTTTGGGGGTGGAATAGCGTGGTGGGGCTGGAGGTGGGGTTAAACACTCCTGTCCCTCTGGGCCACTTGATCCTTGCCTGGCCTGAAAGCACTAAGTCATAACCCTAATGAAGAGAGCAAGGAAGTACGTGCAGCTTAGAAGCAGAGTGCGGGGAAAGCGTTCTTCTTCCAAAGCAGCTCTGACTGCTCGAATAGTTTTAGGCAGTGTGGCTTCTTAACTTTATATTTATTTGATTAATTTAAATTTATTTTCTCCAGTGTTCAGTGAAAAACTGCAGGACAGCCTTTCACGTCACCTGCGCATTTGACCGCGGCTTGGAGATGAAGACCATCCTGGCAGAGAACGACGAGGTGAAGTTCAAGTCGTACTGTCCCAAGCACAGCTCCACCAAGAAAGTGGATGCTGAGACTTTGAGTGAAAGCCCAGGTCAGGAGAACAGGAATGGGATTCAGGACACCTCTCTTCCTGCCCACATCGACCCTTTCCACAGCATGGATCAAAACCAGGAGGAGGCCCACAGGGTCAGCCTCCGCAAGCAAAAGCTCCAGCAGCTGGAGGACGAGTTCTACACGTTTGTCGAGTCTTTGGAAGTGGCCAAAGTGCTGCGGCTGCCTGAGGAGCCGGTGGAATTCCTTTACCAGTACTGGAAGCTGAAGAGGAAATCCAACTTCAATAAGCCTTTGATTACCCCAAAGAAGGACGAAGAGGACAATCTGGCCAAACGGGAGCAGGATGTTCTGTTCAGGAGGCTGCAGCTCTTCACACACCTGCGGCAGGACCTGGAGCGGGTAAGCCCCGGCACTGCCTTTGCTGGCCACAGCTGGCCGAGTTCCCAAACTACTCTCACCCTGAGCTGCATCTCAGCTCAGAGCTGTGCTGTCAGGCACCACCACTAACACTAAATTTCTGCAGAGCACAGCAATTACCCTTTGCACACAGAGGTCAGTCACAGGGCCAGCAGGTCTTGGCGTGTAGCATTCAGTCGCCTGCAAGTGGACTGTCGTGTTTTCGCTTGTGCTTTTTTTACTGATTAGCTCTGATGGCTGTGGACTGTACTGCAGCCCCCAGCTGAAGCCTTTCCAGCCTTTAAGACTTTTCCACACTCCTTTCTTCTGGGGGAAAAGGTTATGAAACTTACCTTGATTTGCAGCAGGTCTGTGTTTCATTGGCATACCAGAGTAGGATGATGTTTCCCTGGACTATCTGTGCAGGTTTGGGAGGTAAATGATGTTTGATTCATTTAGGTTTTGAATGTTTCAGCAACAGTTCAGTAGGATCAGCATGGTGTTTTAATGAGTACATCTGATCCTGAATTCCTTTCTTTTTGGGTTAACTAGTAGAATTTAAGAGCTCTTAGAGCCAGAAAGAGCACTGAAATTAGTTTTTCATGTCCCTACAGCATGCGGCTCATGTAGGCCATGGACGAAAGCTGGCTCAGGAGGTCCTACCTCAGTAACCTGTAGGTGAACCAGGGCCTTTCTTCCATAACTGTCTAATCTTTAAATCAGGACAGCAGGTGCTCATGGATGTACAGCATCCTTTGTAAAGGATCCTGATGCCTAATTACTTTTATAATGAATTGCTGGAATTTTTGTTTTTTTCCTAGTTTCAACTCCAGCCCATGGCCTTTCTCTAGCTGTTGAGATGGCCCAGATCCTAGGTGTGACTTGGGACCTTTTGTTCCTGCTCCATGTGTTCAAGCTTTCTTGTCATCTTCTCTTTGATCAGCTAAATAATTAGAGTTTGTAACTATGTTCTCTGGATCTTAAATTATTCTGTGTGTATCCTTTCCATTTCTAAATGTGATGTCAAAACAGGATGTGTGATTTTAGTAACATTTTTAATGTTTTACTACTGTGTTCCCACTGATTGTACATTCAAGATAATTTGGATTTAAAAAAAGGGACCTATGCAAAACCAGACACACACTTGTTACATTTCTCCGGATGAGCCCACAAGGTTGTAATTCACAGGGCACCACACTGTACTGAGAGAGGAGCCTTGGAATCATCCACTGGTACTTCTCAGTGATTCCCTCATCTGGGAAGTATTTAATACTGAGTGCATTCAAGGATTTCCAACATTTGTCTAGATTTTGTGTGTGTGTGACTCAGGTGTTTGTAGAAGTTACGTCTGTGCTGTAGCTCTCCAAATCTGATGGAATAATCTGTCAATTAAATTGAATTCTCTATGAATTGTGTTCCCTGTGAATTGTGTTGAAGGTGGTTAAATTTAAATACGCTACTAACTTGTTTAAATGGGGTATAGTACTCCAGCTGAATGAATTCAAAACACAGATAGGGTAATATCCTAGGAATACAGTTCCTGTAAAACCCATCCCCTTGCTGTCTTCCAGGTGCGTAACCTCACTTACATGGTGACGCGGAGAGAAAAAATCAAGAGATCTGTTTGCAAAGTTCAAGAACAGATATTTAACAGCTACACGAAGCAGTTGGAACAAGAAAGAGTTTCAGGTATGCCTCAGTGTTCCCTTTCTCATGTTAGACCACAGGCACAAGGTTTGCTTACAGGCTGTGAAGGACGAACAGGACCTCATTTGTTCTCATTTCATTCCTCAGAAAGATGAATACCTTCAAAATAACTGCAGTGACCAGATTACCCTTTAACTATTGAGTAACTAATAAACCATATTTTAGATGGCATCAGTGAGATCCACTTGCTGGTTGCTTTTTGCCTCCCTCTCTGGGGAGTGTCTCTGTCTTAGTGGACAGAGGAGTGCTAGGACTTGTATTTGCTACAATTCAATTTAGGTGCAGGTACAGGAAAATAAAACCCCACCAGCAGGATGTTGTGAAACCATGACATAGCCACAGAGTTGTGACCTAAAAGTGCAGGACAGGCAGCCAAACACGCATTTCTGATACGGACGTGTCAGGCATGAGGAGCAGAGTTAAAACAGGTACATTGCAAACTGGTATTTACACAGCTGTGGAATTGCTTGACTTGAACTTAAGTTTGTTTCCATTCAGGTGTGCCTTCCTCATTCTCCTCCATGGAAAACACGGTGTTGTTCAACAGCCCTTCGCTGGGCCCCAACGCCCCCAAGATTGAGGATCTGAAGTGGCATTCTGCATTCTTCAGGAAGCAGATGGGCACATCCCTGGCCCACTCCTTGAAAAAACCGCACAAGAGAGACAGGGTAAGAGACAGGCCTGGGAATGACAGCAAATCCCTGCTGAGGCAGCCCAGCCCGAGGGAAGGAGGCGCAGCTCCAGGCAGCTTTCTAAATTTTGACAAGACCTTTGCTGAGACACGGATTGTATCGGCACAGCAGAAAAACGGCATCGTTCTACCAGACCACAGGAAAAGGAGAGACAATCGCCCACAGTTCGAGGTGGCAAAGGCAGAACTGAAGGAAAAGACTTCTAAACACAACCACAAAGCGCTGAGACCCACAGAACTCTCTCAGAGGCAATCGGAAAACAAAAGGGCTGTGCACCACTCCAGTGGTAGGTCAGCGCCTGGCACTCGGAGGGATATAGTGCCTAAATGTAACGGAGGTCTCGTCAAAGTAAACTCTAATCAGACAGTAGTTAAAGTGCCTACCGCGCCCACGAGCCCAGGGAAAAACTGGGGCGGATTCCGAATTCCAAAGAAGGGGGAGAGGCAGCAGCAAGGGGAGAGCCTGGAGGAGGCCTGCCGCCAGAACTCCGGCTACCCCTACCTGGCTGTGGGCAGAGTTCCAGCGAAGGAGCGGACGAAAAGCAAGTTAAAGCCTGACAGTGAAAACGATGGGTACGTCCCTGACGGCGAAATGAGCGACTCGGAGACTGAAGTGGCTGAAAGGAAGTGCAGGCAGCAGAGGCTCAGTCCGAACAGCACCATCGGCAGGAGGACGGACATTATTCGGAGAAGCATCCTGGCGACCTGACTGGACATAGGGACAGGGTCAGTAGAGTCACTGCCTACAAGCCAACTCCACCTTACTCATCAGTGTGAGAGAGGAGCAGTCTTAGAGCTACAGACTGACAAATTGAAACTCCTTTTTTTCTGAGTTGTATAAATATGTTTACGTGCACTTAAAGCTGTTTTAAGCTCTTTGGTTTTGTTTTTTTTTTTTCTCTGCCCCATCCACACCCCCCCACTCTCCCCCTTTCTGTGAGAAGTTTGAATCTCCCTTATTTGCAACTCTCCTGAGAAAGCGGAGAAGTGACGCCACTACTAAAACAGGAGTTGGGATGCACACAACTCACAAAAATCTTTTAAAAGGGGCTTGGGTGGGTAGGAGGAATTAGGCTGCATTCGTCCCTTCTAGCTAAAAGGCACTGAAAATTTTACTCCCTTCCCCTGACTTCTGGAAAAGCACAAGCTCTTACTTTAACTCGTGTGTATTGAATGGAAGATGGTTGTGAGACCATACTGCACTGCACTGGTAAATCCCATTACAAGTGCTCCCTGTCCCTGGGCAGGGGCAGCTTTCTCCTCTCTTTGCAGAATGTGTTCTGTTGTGTTCAGTTTGAGCACAGGTGGCAGCTCAAACCCCTCCGGATGCTCCAGAGTTTACATGTAAATGATGACCAGGCATAGCCATGATGTTGTACTGGAGGAGGAAGGGACAGGGCAGGGCTGGAAAGACGGGGACTGACACAAAAGATGCTCCCACATGGCTCAGTTCTGAGCAAGGGGCAGGTTTGGGGCTTCCAGCACCCCATGGAATAACTTGTCACCCTTAGTCAGGCACCTGCCTTTGGGAGTGTCATGACAATTCCAAGACAAAAGTTTTCTAAGGCATGAGGCAGTAGGATTTCCCAAAGGCCACCACAGATGCACTAATGATAAGTACTGGGAGAATCAGGCTTATGACACTAAAAGGTTGCTTTAAATGGACATGAATATATATTTTTCAATAGGATAAAAAGCAAAGGCAATACATTGTGATTAGCTCTTTACAGTCAAACAAAGAAAAACTATTTCATTCTATTGTGGACTAGATTTGATGGAAGAGGGAACTCGTATTCTGATTGTGTACTTTTTTAATAATTGCAAGTGGCAATAATTAGTAAGCTGTGAGCAATAATCATTAACAGGTTGTGAGGATACTGTTTTGTACCGAGTAGAGCGCACACATCACAGTGGAGCGTTAGGAGCCTGTAAATTTTGAAATTCTTCATAGATGTAGGTCAGGTATGTACTGGTGAAAAAGTTTTAGTAGCAATGTGTTAACAAGAGAGACAGGCATAAAGAACCTCCTTCTCCTCCCCTTTGCTACTCCCAGCCTGCTGTTATGGCATCCACTCACTTTGGAATGTCTGACCCTTGCCTCCTGAGGAGGGAACACTGACTTCACAGAATTCCTCTGCCACAGGACTGAGTCTTCCAGAGGATTCAATCAGAATATGTAAAAAAGGCTTAACACCCTATCTTGCTATGCAAGTTAACATTATCAATGATATATTTCGCCAGACTGCATCCCTATTGTTTTAAAACTCGGAAGTCTTAACCTTTTGAGGAAGGGGAATTTTATCTAAGATAGTACACTTTCAAAATCCTGTTGCTGGTCCCAAGAAGTCAGAGTAATTACATGACTTACGGAGGTGAAAGTCAGGCAGGGCACTGGTGACCGAGGTTACAAAGTCACTCTTGGGATGTGTTCAAAGTATCAACAGCAGACAGACAAAAGGTGAAAGCCGGTAAGTTCTACTCAACATCCAGCAACATTCCCCAGACAGGCACTGATATTTTCTGTAAGAAAGAAGCTCATGACCACACAGGAATTGCCAAGCCATAGATGGAATACCCTAAATTTGGATTCTGAGTAAACCTTTAACCTCACGCCCCTTGGACAGAGGTACCTTGTTAATTTGCACTATTATGAACACTAATGTTGTGCAGAGTGAATGCCTTAGCTGCTCTGGCCCCTGGCGCTGAGGGTAAAAAGCTTTGTGAGGTTTCCAGTCGAGCTGAACCCAAACCAAAAAGGCTGCGGTACGACCGGCTCTGTAGATTAGTTCTGTCCCTGTGCTTAGCGCTCCGCAGGAGGTGTTGTAGGTACTGCAGTGACAAACCCACCCCTGTGTTTTACTGGGATTTGCTGGATTTCTGTTTCTAAGCATTACCTTTCCTTGTGCTGACTGACCAAGAGATCTTTGATATGATCGGTGTGTTCTGTCGAACTGTAGGCTAGTTGAACGTCTGTAGAGTTGCCTGGAATGCCATTTGTTAGGTTATAAACTCACACAGATCTAAATGAAGGGTTCATGTTGTGTACAAATCTTGATTTCAGACATTTGAGACAATTGTGATGACATTTGTAAAACTTGTACAGATTTTTCACTATGTGCCTAGCTTTGGTGTCTATTCAGCTGAAATTAATTAAAAAAAAAGGTGCATGAAGAGAAACAGAAATAAAAAGTATATGTAGAGATGACTATTTTATATTACATGGCCCAATCCTGTATTTATTTTCTCCCTTTTTTGAAGTATTTCTAAAGACCTAGTTGAAACAGCTGTATTTTTTTGTTAAAATATTCCGTAGAATTGTGCCTTTTGTCTGTATGTGAATAAATGCTGTACATTTTTGCAGTATCCTTGCCAGCAGTGGTTTAGACCTCCCCGTCTTTGTGTTTGGGTTCTTACAAAAACACTTCAGTGCAGTGATCTGAACAGCTTGCAGGGTTAAAACAAGCACTTGATTTGGATTAGTACAGGTATCACAATGCACACTGCGGCTGCAAGATTTTGTACATTTTTAAGGTTTTTTTAGGACTGCTTGTTACTGACAGCTGTGCCCAGCCCATCAACAGAACACTGTAAGGTTTCTCCCTTGGGATCTTCAAAAAGAGATGTTGCTTACCTCAAACCATTCACAGTTGTAGATATAGGATGTCCTTGCAAAGTCCGTGATCTCCGTACGTGTTCCGCTGGAAAAGGAACCTGAGGTTTGAACCTGAGGATCTTTGGGATAATTAGGGTGAAAGTTCATACACACTCTGACCTGGCTGGGGTCAAGCATTACTGGGAGAAGATTTGCTTCTATAGCAGGATTTCTGGGAGATGAGGATTCCTCTAAACTCCAGATGCTGAAATAGGGAATAGACTTGGTGCAGAGCAAGAAAAAGCAAGGCTGTGAAAGCACACACTGAGCACTCCAGCTGGAAAAACAGCAGGAATAGACCTTTGACCATCTGGTCTGTGCCACAAGGTGTAGGACTCTTGGGAAGACCCAAAATGAGATCTCACCTGTTGAATGGAAGAAACTGTTCACCTAGAAGTGTTCCCTGAATAGACACTATCAAGAATGAAGTTTTGCTCAATGGGAGGCAGTATTATCACACTAGGGACCCTTTAAACCACTCCAAACCTGGTGCTGGGGGGGAAACACAAAAACTTTTCAGTGGAAGAGGGGCAAGAAACATACAGCTAGAAACAAATGAAAGGCAGCCAGAACAGGACTGAAAAGCTCCACGCCATGAAACAGTCTGGTATCACAAGGGAAGGAGCAAAACTTTAACTAGCAAGCTTCAAGTTTTACTTGCCTCAGCCAATTGCCTTTCCTCTGAAAGTCCAGTTTGGGAGCAACATGGGAACAGCCTCCTCTAGACACCCCAGGGAAATGAAAGGAGGCGGTGGGTGTATGACAAGTTCCATGTGACCACATTCCTGTTCGTGGTTCCATTGACAGACAGGAAGGAAACCTTTTCCTTTGTCATCTGCTGGAATTGTTCTCCTGCCCCTTCCCTTCACCATGAGGTGCTTGTGTCATCCCTGCAGTTCCTGTTCTGGCAAACAGCCACCACACAGGAGCTGCACCCCAAGGTGAAATTAATATACCCATAATTAACAGGGAAGCATGCAGGAGCCCTTCTGTGCCTCCAGGAACAAATACACAAATACTTGGAACTGCCTGCCCCTTCCAGCCAGGTTTCACTTCACAGCCAGAGCCTACCTTTGAGGAGTGAAGAGGATTAATAGCTCACACAAAATCTTCCAGGTGGCCTGTCATCATCTCAGCTGTGCATTATGCAAATGAAAACAAGGTGCCTGGTACTTGCCTGCCTCTGTGTCACACACATGGCTGATTGATGAAAATCTCACCCAAGCAGACACTTGGAGCTTCTGAAAAATGTATCCGTGTTGTTTTGGAGAATCTTCAACATCTTTTACCAAAACTGAGATTTAGAGGTTGCACTGGATACAGGCATCTATCAAAAAGAAAAAGCAACCACTGTGGGAGCTAGTGGCTTTCCCTACAGCAAGCAGGAATTGTTCCTGAGGGTGCATCCATCTTGCAGGCTCTACCTGAACAGCCAAGATTTCAGGAGGCAGCACCAAGTCTTGCTTCCACGAGGGGATCAGCCCAGCTCTGTCCTCTAAAATGCAAATATGCTGAAGATCCACTGCCATGGACACAAAGGTTTATTAATCCAAATGAGACATTTCCACCAAGCATTGGGCAAGCACTACCCATCAGCTGAATGAGAGGTTAGAAACCAGAATTACACTCTTCACATTTAAGAGGAAGGACAAGCCATTATGTCACTTCAGGCCAAGATGTGAGCACTTCAAACTCAGTTAAACACCTATCAAATGCTTGTAGTATGTGCTAAAAGAGAAAATGGAGTTTGGCTCTAATTTTAGAATGATAGGTGTGACATGCCTCAAATATCAAAGAAAAAGTACGTACATGAGGATTCCCACATCCTGGCATCTGCAGAATTCAACCCCACTATTTCAAAAGGCGTAAGAACTGGATGACTTCACCTTTGTGCCAACTGAAGTAAGAGAATAGAAGTTCTCAGACATGTACAAACCAAGGGAGCAGATCAAAAGGGAAGCAAGGAATTGAAAAATAATAGTAAAATAAATAGCAATTAGGAAGAAAAAGCACAACTGCAGGAAGATTACAGAGCTTAGAAATGAGCTGTCTGAGTAGCCATAGCAGCATTTTCATTATTACCTGTACTCTTAGGGGCACCAGACCAAACTGAACTGAATTCTTTAAACTGGAAGGCAATGGAGGCATCCTGCAGCTCAAACACTGCCCACCAAAATAGCAACTCTTTGACATTCATGATGTAATGAGTCTAATTATAATTCATAATGGATCTTCAAATTGTTCCCGAGTTACCTGCACTATAAAGAAGAATTAAAGGTATCAAATGCACGTGAGCAAAGCCGAGATGCATTTCAGTACCTACTGAAGTGTTACCTGCTCCCTGTACACAATCTTGTCACAGCTGGGGCTGGTGGGTTTTAGACCAAAAAACCCCTGAATGTGCCACAACACGGTGTCAGATTTTTTCACTGGCTACATTAAAGGACTTTAAGGACAACATTTTGCAGTCTTCTTCCAACGTTTATTGTGCACACAGAGACAGGATCTTCATTCACTCCCTTTCTTACTGGAATAAAGCAGAATTTAAGTTTTACAAGCCTTGCTGTGCATTTGACTGCAGTGCTCCAACATGAAGTTTCTCCAGCAATCCTCTTGAATCCCAGCATGGTGAATAACAAAAACACGTGTTTAAATATTTTCCAGATCCTTCAGGGAAACAGCTTTTTTATTTTGTGTAGTTATCAGGCTGAGCTGTAATGAAACACAAGCAGATGAGAGCTTCTTAATAACTGTTTGTAGTATCAAAGTAACAGCAGAACTTCCATACTGAATGGGTCACGAAGGAGAGGGAACAAGCACAGGCAGTGTGAATTTGGGATGAACAGCAGAATTTACAATATACTCTGTGGATGACTACTGCTCTTGTCTTATTTCAGATCCCAGAGAATACAAGATGATAGCTAGCAGGAATACACTTTCAAATAGACACCTACAGAACAGATGTTTAAACTTGTGCAAACTTTATCCTGTGTTTTTTGTGTTTCTTATTGAATTGCTATTATTTCAGAATAAGCTGAGATTTACAGTCACTGAACTGACCACAATAAGAGCGTAATTTCTAGGCTCCCTACTAGTCCAGCTCTAGCCTGTATTTGATGTAATTCTACAATGAAGGTGGATAATGTAGTGAGAACACACAAGTCAGAAAGCAGCCCTCAGCCTACAGATTAATAGAATCATCATTCTGAATCTGATCAAATACACACGTGAACATTCAGCCTTCTGAGGCCTAGAAGAGAATAAATACTCAGATTCACAAGAGTGGACGTTCCTGCAGAACTGCTTTTGAAGACCTCTTTCTCCAACCTTTAGCAGGGACAGTGCCAGTAAGTCTTTTTTTTGGGGCTGGAGAGAAAAAGGAAGGGGCTTGGCACAGCAGTCCTGAAGTCACTATAGAGCAGCCAGGCCTCGGCAGTAACCTCTGCCACGAGGGCAAAGCAGTTCTGAAGTCTGGCAATAAGATCTGGGCAGCATTTGGGCTGCTCAACATCAAATATCTTTGTTATCTTTCAGAGAGAGCCTGGTGAGGAACAGCTAATTACCATTGTTTTCAGAAACAGCAAGACTTCTTCCTCTATGGGCACTGAGGCCATGAGTTTATTCCCTTGAAATGTGACATGAGCATGTTTGGGTTTTTATGGGAAGACAGCATCTCAGAAGCATTAGAGCTAAACAGAGCCGTGTAACAAACAGGAGGTTAAAAAAAAATAAAATCCATCTTTCAGAGCAAATCTTCAGCAGCTGAATAGACCTTGTCATGACAGAGAGCATTTAGAGCCAGGAACCACAGCTTATGCTATGACAGCTTGGCAGCTATGCCCATTTATTCACTGCTGTTAAGAAAAAAATGCCATTTGTCCTAACTGAGCAATTTAGGTCAGCCAAACATTTCCTCTCTGCAGCTCACATGGGGTCACCCACATTAACAAGCTGTAATTTGCAAATGGTTTTCCTAAAGCACTGTAAAAAAAGCAGGAGGCAGAAAGACCATCTTTACTTAATAGGAGGCCAACTTGAGTAATGAACTTCCTTGGCAAAAAAATGAACTCCGTGTATCAACCCCCATGGGATTTGCTTCAAGTTGTACAGCTTAAACAGTGTGGAAAAATTGAATACTGAGAGGGATACACTCTCTCTCCTTTACCTCTCCAATGGCTTGGGAGGAAACAAGCATTTCCTACTCTGTCTGCACAATTTTTATCATTGCAGGAGTTGCTGCAGCTGTTACACACAGCCGATGGGAACTGCAGTGGGTGCACTCCAACAGACCTGCTCTGTGCAAACAGCAGCTGCAGTTATTTCAGGTTTTGTTTTTTTGTCTTTGCTAACTTGCCATTTCTGAGGCTGGAAATGCCTGTACACCTTCATTCACACATTTTGCACCGTGCAGGTTTAATTCATATTAAACTGGTTTCCACAAACAAACCTACGCTGTCACATAAGCATCCTGTCAGGAGATGACACGTCCAAAATCCAAGCTTGTTAAAATTGTGTTGGTAAAAATGATCATAAATGATCACCTCTGCCTCAGGAATGATGGAAAGTGAGCACTTTTACATATTTCATGTGCTTGGAGAACATGTTTTTTGTGAGCTGGGTACCTGTTGGGATGCTGTGGCTGCCCTCTGTTCCGCCTGGTTCAGTCGCCTCTGAAGCCTGTCAATGTATTCCCGATATTCCATGATCAGTGTCTCATCCTGTGGAAACAGAATCTCTCATCACCAATGCCAAACTGTTTTTACTGAATCCACACATTCTGTAGGAAAAAAAAAAAGCTTAACGCAAGAGAAACGTCAGAAGTGGAACTGTTTTCCCCTTACAATAAAAGCCTGAGGACAAACTGCTGACACATCATAGAGAATTTCCAGCTCAAATGTGACATCATATGACTTTTCCAATCAATCAATCTGCAGGGGAAGTTTTACTCATTTCACCACCTTGAAGCAAGATGCATAAAAGCTGACATTTTAATTCAGGTTATTTAATCCATGCAACCTTACAATGTACATGTTTTAGCTACACTCAGAAGAGGAATACAGTAGATAATACAAATGGGATGATAAACCCGCTACAAATATCCTTTGTTCCCTTCAAAGGGTCTGTAAAAAGCCTTTCTTAACCAGCCTTTACTCACAGAAATCTGTTCTTGCATCAGCCCCATTTTTCTCCTCTAAATAACACAGCACTACAAAAAAACACAAGACAGAAGGACTTATCCTGGATAGAACTGGATGTTATCCCAGATTTACAAGGCTGACAAGAAAGCCTTTTTCTAAAGTGGCCATTAATTATTGAACAATGCACATTCCAAAACAACCCTGCCCTTAATCTTTAATGGATAATGCTTTTAGCCATATGCATATATGGACAGAGAATGTAAATTGTGCATCCTCACAGCACGTGGAGAACTTGGTGCCTCTGTATATGCCACATTATCCGTAATCCCAGTGTGATTGCCCCTGTTTAGAGGCTTGCATGGATTCACAGGCAGAAGTAAGTTCACAAACATTTCCTGGATTTGTCCAGAACTGCTAGATTAGTCACCTAGAGGTGATTAGTCACCTAGAAAGATGGTTTCTCCTTTCACTTTTGTAATTTGAGAGTAAAGTTCATTTGTCTTCCTGCCATTGGAACATGTCAGTCAGCAAGAAACAGTGAGGCTTCCCAATTATTACTGACTACCTCTGTCAAAAATCCTTAATTTTCTCTAAACCAGCCACATAACTCACCTAAACAGGTTTCTGCTAAGATCTTAGTGTATGCACATCAGGTTGTAACTGAACGTAGCTGTCACATCAGTCATTATCTTACCTCCGTTACCTTCTCATTTGCTATTTCCAGCTGGGAAATGAGCTCCTGGCTACGGAGTTTTTGTTGACGCAGCTCACTTCTGGGAATCAGAAGAAAAGATGCTGATTAGCAAACAGTAGTACTTCAGTTATTGGAACGTAATTTCATAGATAGCTCAGTGAATTGTGGAGGCTTATGGTGGGTTTTAATTACAGGGTTATTCTTAAAACACCGATTTCAAAAGCACTGCACAGCACTTCTTCATGCTGTGCATTCAAAACTGTAATGGCAGAGGAACAAGATGTATTTGTTGGAATCAGCAAGACTTTGTCAAGAACACTTGACATTTTACTGGTTTTTTTTCCCGTTTATTGAAGCTTATTTTGGAGGCACGCTATCTAGTATGCAATAAATATAAGCTACATTTTGCACAGTAAGTTCAATATTGAGATTAACATCCTAATTAGTGTTCCATAACCAGACCTCAACGTAGGCGTTTTTAAAGGTGCTTTGAAGTACCTAAAAATAAATCATTCTATACTTGTGAGACAGACAACAATGCGACACTTCGTGAGGAAAAGGAAAATACCACCTACTTCAAAGCAGTCTTTTTACTTTTATACTGAACGAGTTTTAGTGATCTTCAATTTACACAGTATTGAAGACAAAAAACATCTGGGTTATGACAGACATCTCTGAGCTGGTGCTTAAAGGAAGCTGTTCTTGCCTCCTGTCATTGCAAGAAGAGGGATGACTGAAGACACAACTCCAGTAATTTTAGCCAGGGAAGGATGCAAACCTAAGTGAGCTGCTCTAACCTCTGAGCAGTCTCTACTCCATCACCTCACCTTAAATGCTTCACCTATTGCTGAAACTGCGTGCTCTGCAAGGGCAGCTAAAGCCTTTATTCGTTTTGAGGGAATGGAGCTAAGGTAGGAGATACTCCAGCCTCATTACCTCTCAACGTAAATGCTGTTTTAATGATGACACTTAGTTCTCAACAATAATTTGCTTTTATAAACTTTGAAGCTTAGTATTTCATAAAAGTTTGAAAACTGATATATGGCACTTCAAATGCAAGGCTGCAATGTATCTGTAACATCAGGTCACCCCTACAGCTGGTGAGGAGTTTCCACTCATCTGTTCTCAACCCACCTTCTTAATTCTCTTTCACCAATCCCAGGCAGATATCACAAAAACAGTTCAACAACTTTGAACTTTCTTAAAAATGGAAGTTCATAGGCAGATACTTAAATGATGTTAAACAGCCTAAATTACATATAGATCACACCTGTTACCACGTGTGAAAACTTTTATATAAAGTAAGCATTAAAGATGGATCAAGATAGCAGGATCAAGACAGTATGTTAGTATGTAACACTATTTTTGTAATTTGTCCTCTGTAGTCAGCATCAAGATGAGGCATTTTCAATATAGGAGACCAACTTTTAGGTGCCCTGAAAATTCTTAGTTCCTGAAAAGAGCCTGTCTCCTGTGCTTGTACTGAGGTGTGGAATTAGCATGCCTAGCAGCACAGACCATAAACAGAGTTTACGGGCTCATATACAGCTGTGATCAAGAAATTATTTTTATAATGAGATCACACTGAACATATATTTAAAAGGAAACAGTTTAACCTTGTAAGCATATGGAAATGTGATGGCTGTTGAGCCAGACAGTTGATTCATTCTGAGTGTTAACCCTCCCCCAAACACACCTTATGAGATCTCAGTATTAGAACAGAGCAATAACCCCAACTGCTGGATAATTAAATCAGCCCCCACTGCACATTGTCTTTGCAATGTGAGTAGGAAACAAAAGGTGAGCTTCTAGCATTTCAGCAGACGGGTGATAAATCCACCAGCTGCAGCAAGTACTTTCTGCAAAGCTCTCATGACAAATATAGCATGTGCCAGCTGTTTTTTTGGTTGAATTATACTATAATATGCTTCAGTTACTCTTAGTAATTATGAATTTTGTATACTGCCAGTACCTGCAGCTGTCTCTCATCCTGTTAATTTTTTTCTTTAATGAACATCTTAAAATACGCAGCTATGGCTGCCAAACATTACACAAGTGCAGCCAAGAATAATGTTTCAGAAAAAGAGGCAACTTCTTCATCTCAAGACACCACGCAATTCATTCCATGTACTGTACAGGATGCAGGGAAAAGGAGAAAGCAGTCATGGCCAATGCTTCATATACTGCCACCAAAAAAGGTCATTCCTTAGAGGCAGAGTCTTTTCAATCACAGAAAAGATAAAACCTGAGAACTCCAAACCCCACACATGCCTACCAATGAGTCAGGGACTCTTAACTATGACAAAGAAATGTGTCAGAGGCAGAAACTGGAACAAAGACACCCAAAATAGCTGCAATCAGTTAAGCTAAGCAACGTCTTTAAATATAAAAACAATATAGCAAGGATTCCCTTTTGTTAAGTGCTGACAATTATAATGCAAGTAACTATTAAGAAAATGAAGCCATTCAGTATATTTACTCAAATAAATGGGTTTATGCTACAAGTATTTTTTTTCTCCCCCCAAAAAGCTGTATCTTTCTACTAGACACTAATGGGAGATGAATAGGATTATTCATTTATTAGTTTGTTCATACTGTGTATTGTTATTGCATTTTATTACTTTTGTAATTAAAGAGTTCAGATTTTTAAAGCTCCTCAAATGCAATGTTACATGGAAGCAAACTTACCCTCTTTATCATTTAAGCCAATGTTTATGAATTGTTTCATGCACTGTTTTGTAGAAGAGCAGACCTGTCTACACCTATTTCTACCCCTGTTCATGCGAAACTGTACCTAAACTGAGCAATCACCCACGTGTCTGACAGGCCAAAGCAATACCCATGGCAAAGCTGGAAGAACTGTCAATTTCCTGTCAGGTTTTCAAGTTACAGGATCTACCTTTCTCCCTGTCTGCAGTTGCCAGACCTAGTCCACTGAAGGGCATTCTGTGATGATTCAGTCATTTGATTCAATATAAAACTTTGTTTACCCATGTGAGTCTTATTCTGATCCCTGCTCCAACCAGAATCATGTTCCAACAAAAATAAGCTCTTGGTGTTGGCCACTGGTGCAGAGTCTGGTAAGGGTTTATCTGCTTACCTGCAAAATTCTCTATTTACCCCAACTCTTACCTTCATTTTCAGGACAAGGACACAAAAATCTACAAAAAATACTGATATGCCAATGAGATGGGATTAACCATCTTTTGTATTCGTGCATTCATCTACAGACCTGTAAAGGTGGGCTTTACAGAACAAATGAATCATCTACCCTTACAATTAAAACTTGCATACAGTCTGTCACTTCATTTTCTTTGAGCAAATGCTGGCAGATTGAGTTAATCTGGTTTTGCCTGAATTCTGCTGTCAGAACTGTCTCTCTCACCCCTTCTCATTCTGCTCTCTGTTCTGTTGTTACTGAAGTTTGTTTCCTTCCAATTCACAAATTTCCTGAACGTTCCTTTGGTATTACTGATTCCACTTTCTATCTGCTGTCATTTATTCTTCTCAGCTGAAGTCTAAAGAACTACAGAGATTTACATTGATGCTATAAGGTAACAAGAGCAGTCTCAGCCAGTCTCTTCCCCCAAATGTGGCCAGAGGAACCATTCTTCTGGATTACAGTGTTTCAGTGAAAGCAAGAGCTTTTGAAAACTTGTGCGTGCTTTCCTCACTTCTTTTACAAGAAAAGTAAAAAGCTGGAAGCACTTGATACTGATTTTTTTACCACAGCTGTCAAAGGCAGATCGCCTTAAGTTTTTAGGACATTCAAACTGACAGTGATCTTAGAGCCTATGACTTTACAACTGGAAACTCTACACCTTGTATGCCAGCAACAACAGCAACATGGATTGCTTCTAGTTCGTATCAACTTCTACACCCATTCGTGGAGAAGTGACAATGAATATCAAAACAGCTTTTTTCAACATTAAGTCTAATTCTGATTTGGTGATTTAGATTACTTGGACAACATTCCAGATATACAGGAGGAGGGGGGAAAAAAGTCAAATAGTAACCCAAGTATTAGTTAAACTAATGAACATAAAATACTTAAATTATTCACCAAGACTTAAAAGCTCTTTTCGTGTTATGAAAGAAATTACATTTTGTAATAAGTTTGACAGTTTTATACAAGTTCTGTACTTCTGTTTTCCAATTAAACCCCTATAAAGAATATGAAAGATGACTTTTTTTACAACTTTTAACAGTGATCACTAATTTTATACTATTTTGCTACTATTTTATAATTGTGAACATTTGCTGTGCAAGTTCACTTCAGCACATATCATTAGAACTCAAGGCACATTTAAAATGAATGCAATGAGAGGTCAGAGCAGTTTGGTTTCTGACGCTGCCACAGTAGACACTGTGGGAATAAAGGGAATAAACTTAGCAGTGAGTTGTTAGCCATGCTGCCAAGAGCAAAGGTTTTATTTGGAATGATGACCCATGTCACAAGGAGCAGTGACCTCTTAGTTACCTTCAGGGCTGACTGGCACAAGGATAGTGAAGCAACACTGGCTCCTTGCCCTTCAGCAAGGTGAAGATGAGGTCTATTACCAATAAATTCTCCTTTAGATGCACACAGCATCTCAAGATGCTTAGAGGGAAGAAATCTTTTCTCATAAATGAAAGCTGTAATATATTTGTATGAAGAAAATGGTCCAATTTAGTCTACAAGCACTCAATGCACTGCCTCCTGTTTCAGCGCTGGTTCTGAATTCCAAGTTCAGTTTTATCAGCAACAGTTACATGTTTAACTTGAATGAGATCCAAAGGCCCAGAAAAGCATAGAATGATTTTCAGTGAAGCCTGGAAGTATCAATTTACTCATCAACACTTTATCTACAGGTTTTTCACTGATCTACTAGATTCTTAAGTTATTTACATTACATGATCTACAATTACAGGTTGCAAAATTTACTTTTACTTCTTAATTATTTTTCAGAAAAAAAATCCCCTAACATTCACTGATGTTGCTTCACTCCTTAGAATTATTTAATGCTTCCTTCGTGCATATGGATTACACTTCACCAACAAAACACTGCAGACTTAGAACATGACAAGTGAGCAGCACAGAAAACGGAAGGTAGCAGCTGCTGCTGCTAAGTTTAATAAAGAAGCCAAGTGTTTCAGGCACCTTCACATGGAAAATGAAAGCAACGAGGACAGAACTGGAAAACCATCATGACTTTAAGGCAAAGGAATGGGAAACACCTACACTAACAAATGGGACACTGAGTCAGTGTTTATGAGAGCTGCACTAACAGCAACCTCCTGGTGAAATGCAATCTAAAATGCCTCCCCCATATACATGGATAGGACTCTGTTAGGAAGTTTATGACTTCCTGAAAATCCACTCAGCTATAAAACACACTAGTATGCTGCAAGAGTAATGATTCTTGTTAAAAACTGTATTTTTGTTAAAAAATGAAATTCTGCTACATGTCACCAACACAACCTCTGCATTTGCTCATGTATTTACATGAATTCTCCTTTCTTTTGGACCCCACCATGAGGCTTGGTGAGAACATTTCCTGCATTAGCCTCAAGAGACCTTTCAAACAGAGCCTTTAATTAATAATAGATTAATTAATCTATTACCAGTATCAGTCTGTTATTTCGTGTTCTAACTGAAATTTCCCTGATAAATGCATTTGCTGCAAAATTATTCTGCTTTTTAAATAATCAGCAACTTGTTTTTAGTTCACAACACAGTAAGAAGTGATTTGCTGTTCTGTACTTGCACTCAAAATGTTATTGTGATAGATGAAAATAAATATGATAATTATTCATTTACAGTATGAGCAAGGACTTTTGTGCTGGGTAACTACTACATGTAAATTCAGGAGCTAATTTTCATACCAACTGCATTCTGCACTATGTCGCTGGGTATCTGGTAATGCATATAAGGTGAAAAATAAGCTGGTTTTAAAATTTCCAGATAATACTGAAAAGGTTCAGTTATACTACTTGTCACCATGATATCAAAGCATTGCTGCACAGAGTTAATATGAAATTCCTGATGTCAGTCTAAATGACAACCTTCCTGTTTGAATTGCCAGCTTCCTTGCTAGGCAGAGCAAATGCCTGATAAAGACTTCTATTTCTAGCTTAGACAGTATGAAAAAGCGTAACACAGGAAATCCTATCATAAAGCAACTGACTTAGCTTTTAGACTTGCACCAAAATATCTACTGAAGTCACATAAATAGGGGCATTTTCAAAATTTACTACCCATTTTTCATCCAGGTTCACAAAGCAGACTTCCTTGTATTATCTATGTCAGCATTTTGCTGCAGATAAATAAGGTCTAAATCTTTTGGTCTGCTGTAACAACATTTTAACACTGAACAGTAAAGGTTTTAGAAGGAAAACAGCTGTTTCACAGACAATTTTAATTATTTTGGAAGTCTGCAATTTTTCCCGTTTAATTGGAACTTGCTGAACCACATCCAGGATCTAGTGATGAACCTCGATGCTCAGCTGTGAGTTCTGTATTTTGATTTACAGAAAATAAGCTACAAGTTTAAGAGCTAAAATTTACCTTAGCGTGGAACATTGCAAAATAATTTCCTTCTCCAGTTACTGCATTTACAAAAGATGCTAAAAAAGTACCAGTAAGAGCCAGCTAATTACATACAGTGAAGCTACACCACTAAAACTGTCAGTGAATCAGCACAGCTCCCAGCGTCTCACAAAAACGCTCGATAATGATGTCTTCTGAGAGACACTTCTTCCTTTTCTAAAGAACTGTTTAATAACAATCTTTGCAAAAGGCCATATATTTTAAGGGAAAATAAAGCCAGCCTGTATCTGAACAGATAAGGTAAAAAACCCCTGTAACTGTTCCTTAGGAGAGGTAGAGATGAGCACATACTTCACTGTAAAGATAGATATCCAGGTTAAGAGTAGTGGCAGGGTAGATTTTCCTGGCTCGTGTTTAGAGATTTGGGTTCTAATTCCACTCATACCCCTGGAATTCTGACAGCCAAGAAATGCCAAGCTATGCTTCAGAAACTGAAACTCTAAAAATTGCATGGGATACTGGAAATATGATTGAAGCTGAGAATATGTAAAGCATTACATTAATAATAAAACATGAAAAAACCCCAAGACTACCCCAAAGGAAATGACAGCTAGAATTCAGAGGTTCCCAGTTTTAATAGGGAAAAGTTTTGCTTCAATGTTAACGTGATAGTGAAGCAACTTCTACAATCAGTCTGAGCAAAGAACCAGTGCATCACTTTAAGTGAATAAAGGGTTGCTTCAAATGTATCAGTACATTAACAGAGCTGCATACCCTGAATTTTTGTTCTCAAACCCACTGTAAGATGATGCAATATTATATTCCTTTCTAACCACTTTAATTTTAAAGAAATGAGACTTATGAAATCAAGCTTGATGGTTTAGCAGTTTTGGTGGACCAGTGTGTCAACCTCCTCCAATTTTCAACCAGTTTTGAAGAGGAAGAGACTTTGAGGACATACATTTTCTATGCAGTTCTGTAAAACTACCAGGCTAATTTAATCTCAAATTAATAGAGACACCTCAATTAAACTTGATCTGACAAAATCCTGAGCCTAGAAATGAGATAAAGCACAGGGCAAACGTATGAAGCTGAAAATATTCTCATATTCTGTGCTGCAAGTACAAGTATCAGCCTAAAAACATGGATGAATTAAGAGAGAAGTAAAATTTATACTGTATTTTTTCTTAGGACAATCACACAACCCCATTTTTATCTTCATTTATGACAGCAACTGCTCAGAAGAGAACATGAGGTGTATGTTCCAAGAGTTTTTTGTCCAGTTTATTTTAGAAGTCTGGGGACTCACTCCACAATGATGTTACGGCTTTTCTGAAAAGGTACAGAAGTTCTCATAATCCAAGGCTAAAACTGTCTAAATTGAGTGTGCTGTATCTCGAAAGAAAAAGCCAAAAGTAATATATTCCATTTACCTTTTGTCATTACAAGACCTCACACATTATCAACAAGATAGTGAAACAGTGAAAGTTTACTTCAGTGCTAACTTCACAGAGAGCATCAAAAGTTCTGTTTAGATCATTCTTCTTCATTTGGCTGCAAGCACATCTTTGACTCTGGATGGTTTGCTCTTCATGGTTTTTCACCCCAGGTCTACTGCCATACACCATACACCAAATAGCATCTGAAACCCACTTTGCAGAAGGAGGACAAAACTGCACTTACTTCAGATTACTGATCCTGGCTTCTGTAGTTTCAGTGAGGTTTTTGGTTTCTTCTTTCCACCGGTTTGTTGCTTTTTGCTGAGCTACTAAGAGGCGTCTGAGCTCAGCAGTGGACTTGTGACTGGTGTCCTCCAGCTCCTTGAGTCGAGCTTCATACCCATGCTCTTTCACTGCATGCTCATGCTCCATTGTGCTGATCTGAAAAAGCACCACAAATCTGGTACAATCAAATCCCTCAGTCTCTCACTTTTTACCTTTTTTTTTTGTCAGTTGTTTTACAACGCCTGAGTAAAATTTATAAACATTTGTTGAAAGCATGTAACATACAATAATTAAGCTTCTAATTATATACTCAGAGATACGTGTTCCCAAAGCCAATTTAAGCAAATAGTACAACTGACAATAAAGGATAATGAGCTGTGTATGCTTATTTTTGTAAGTAATCTTTATTCTTCTCCCTGGTGTTTTCTCCAAAGAAAAAAGTTTGTTCTTTTTCATCTAGCTAAATGTGTTAGGAGTTTCTTAACTGCATCTGAAATCCTTTGTACTTCAGAGGGAAATGAAATCAAGCAGCGAATCTTATCTGTGACTATAATGGAAGCCTGTCTGATTAAAAACGAGACAGACAAAGATTTAGTATACGCTTTCTATGCTTCATATCCACTACCTATGTGTTACAAGATTCTGATTCTCTGTTTAAGCAAAGGGTTCTGGAGTTGGACAAGATTTCCTGGTAAATTTGACAGCTTTCTTTATCTTGTAGTGCAAAGTGTAAGCCAGATTTGAGATGGTCTCTATTCACACCTTGTAAAACTGCTTACTGAGGTTGTCTTCATTGCTCCAGATTCTCAGAACCCTTTTTTGGTATCTTTACACTGCAGAGGGGAAAGTATCAGCTTTGTATGTTCAGAAAGCACATCAAGGATCCAAGCTGTTCCTCCCTCCAGAAGCCAAAGGTACCATGAATCTGCTGAGATTCCTACTGATTCCTTATTCCTTGCAGTCTGCTCAGGGGCATTTCATGGAACATGTTCAAAAAGAACAAACCAGCTTTCAGCTAATAATCTTGTTTGCAGCTAAGCACAGAGAAGAGTTTCCTCTGTCCAGAAAATACAGAGCCAAAGTTTGACAGCCACACTCTGAAATTATTTATTAGTTACACGCTGCCCTGACAACATGGTGGACACACAAGTAAAGGAACACTCCGGGCAAAAGTCAGACAAAGATTTCTAACATGTTAGAGACAGTAAATAAATGAAATCGGGAACTGCAATATTATTTAATCTAGTCATCTTATTTAATGCAAAGAACATTTGGGGTCTTCTTATCAAGGAGAATTTAATACACATTAAAATACAATTTAATTAGCAGAGATTGAGTTACCCCATGGATTCTGAGGACACACAATGCGACAATAAAATTACTTTTAAGCAGCAACCAGGAAGCATCATTGAAACTCTCAATCTTAATTTAAACATTTAATGCCTTTTTCTTAGAACTGCTGCCTTATTAAGCAAATATCAGTCTTACATTACAAAAAAAAATATATAAAACATACCTTTATTTTAGCTCTCTTTTGAGCCTCTACTGCCAGTTTTCTCAAACCATCCATTTCATTTTGCAATTGTTCATTATCTTGCTGAAGTTTTAGTCTTTGTTCACTGACAAAGGCACTCTTTTCTCTTTCCGAATCCAGAGTGGTTTGCAACTTACAGATAACTTCCTGGCAACGAGATTTCTCTTCCTCAGAGCTAAAAGAGAAGGAAAGTCTGGCTGCAGCTGAAGAACTGAACAACTCCTGAACCAGAAGACAAAAGATACAGACTGGGAGCTATGCAAAAATCAGCAAAGAATTTTACTGTGATGGAATTGACAAAAATCAATCTTGGTTTCAAAATTATGGTATCTTGATACTATGTCTGCTACTGAATACAAAGATTTGCAAAACCCTAACAGACATTCAACAATTTAAAAAGCCTGAAATAATTTCCATTGCTTTCTCTTCTGAAGTCTGCAAACATCTGTAACGTCACTTACTTCATTTCCAGTTGTTTCAGTTTATTTTGTATCATCTGCAGACTCAGCTGAAGCTCGTCTTTGGCAGCTTCTGCAAGTAAATACTTCTGATGCAGCTGCTCGAGCTGTCTACTGTTAGATTCATGCGCTCTGTGCTCCCTGTAAACCTGAAGAGTAAACTTTTATGTAAGTTTACTACCCACTGCATTCTACTTCCCCATGATTTAAAATAAAACTGAATTTCTATCATTGTTGCTGCCACTTGAAAAAGAAAAGTTTCCAAAGATCAGAGTGGACATTTATTTTGTTTTCTGTCTATTGATCTTAACTGGAATATGTACCAGAATTCTTTTGTATTATGTTAAACATCACTCTTTTACTTTTTACGCTTCAAAGAACTTTCTTTTCCAGTTTGGTGTTGCAGCTTTAAAAGACCTTCTGGATTTAAAAAAAAAAATCCAAACAACCTTAAAGTAAATACATGAAAATTTACAATTAAGAAAATCTACTCAAAAAATAAAATAAGGAAGTTATGGGAGAAACACGTGAAAAATGGGAAAAATCTATGTATTTTTTCCTTCTGAAATGAGACCTTAAATGTGATGTAAAAATACAAACAGTTGCCTTACCTTTTCAAGTTCTTCTTCCACTGCTCTCTTTTCTCTAATGGCTCGTTCAATTTGACTCTGTTTTTCTCCACATTCCTGTTTATAGAAGCCATTTTAAAATAAGAGTTAATAAATCAAAATAAAAATTCAACAAGTGCTGAAGCCAAACCCCGCCCAGTGTAAATATAGTTCTTGCTGCTGCCATGGATACATTTGATTATATTTGCCTGCTCATTATTTTCTCTATAGGATCATTCAATATACAGACTAAGACATGTAAAATGAAACCTTTTTTAAAAAAAAAATTAATGCATAAATAGGTGCAAAAGCACTGAATTCTTGTGGTCACCTGCATAATTTATTTACAAGCTCCTAGTTCACTCAAAAATATGATGACTGTGATCCACAGACTCTCTTAGGACATTTTATCAGATTTCATATATTTCATTTCTACACACACAAGTACAGGTAAGCACAGAAGGCTGAGTTTAGTGTATCTCTGAAAGAAACAAGGATACTTAAGAAATGCCATCACATGGAAAATATTTTCTAGAGCACAGATCTCACTGTCAAAACGCCTGTGAACTCATCTCTGGAGACATGCAGCATCTAATGTGCTATACAGTAACAGGAATGCCCTACACAATTACTCATTCATCATGTTAGTTGACCTAAAATACTAAATTCTACTGAAAATATTTGATCAGCAAAACCTAGAAGTCTCAAATGTTTTGCTACTGAAAATATTTTTATCAGTCTACTCCATACCATCTGAAGAGCTGAAACTTCTTCTGTTAGCCGAGAAACCTGCATGTTGCATTGCTTCTTTGCAGTGTCTACCTGTGAGCAAAGCCAAAACAAAACTTCAAAATTAGGCCCACAAACTATTTTTCCAACTTGCTTTTTGACATATATATATATAGAGAGAGAGAGAGAGAGGGAGAGAGAGAGAGAGAGAGTGTGTGTCTCTATGTGGTGCATGTGTATAAAGCATGAAAATATCTCGGACTGCAATAACTGACAAATTTTCTGACATAAAATTAGAAGAATGATGATTATTATCAATCTATATTACTTTAACTGAGGTTGTTTAGGAGAAAAGAAGCACAAAAGAAGAGGCCACAACAAGTGTCATTCACATCTTCACAGTGCAGCCTTCTCCATACCAGTGTCTGCAGAGACATCAACAGTTTTGGTTCTTGTTTAGGATGCATGTCTAGACAATAAATGCTGAAGAGTATGGTGCTATCAGCAGGCTGCTTTGCCACTTATATTATCCAAACTCTTGTGAGAAAACTGCTCATGATGGCCATGCACCAGCAGTAGCTTTTCACTCTGAGGAAAACCAAAAAATCTTCCCATTCTCTCTAAACATTGTAACTTACTTCTTTTCTAATTCTTGCAGCAGTGCTTTCTGCAAGTTGAGACATTTCATCCTTCAATTTTTTAATTTCTTCTTCCTTTTGTTTCTCCTCAAAGAGTGCCTAGAAGAAAAATAATGAAATATGACTGATATTTCAGTGTGATACTAAGAGCACCAAGAGAAAAACCCCCACACAGTCACTGCTCAAAAGACACCAATTTTTCATTTTTACTTTGGAGTAGCTGACACTGAGAGTCAACAAGAAAACAACAGTGAAAACCTGTTGCACTAAATGCACATTCTTGTAAACACAAAGAGTTAGTGCCAGTAGATGCCGCCTTCTATTGGGACTTTGAGATTTTGGCTGAGCATGGAATTATACAGAAGAAAGCAGAGGAACCCAGGGCAAAAGGCAAAGCTACTCTCCAGTGCTCTATCTGGGGCCAGGATCTGTAATAAAAAAGGTCTCTCTTAGGAAACTGAATACTTTTAGACACACACACTCCTACATATAGCCAAGCATTTTGTATTAAATTATGCATCTCTCAGAAAACTAAAAGTAAAGGAATAAAAATTTATAAGTAACTGAGGAACATGCATGCAGACACTCTCATATTGGGTAACACTGAATCCTACGAATTACAGAAAAAAGTGTAGCAAGGAACCCTTCCTCTGGGGGATGTAAAAAATCTACTGATGTTACAGTGTAACAGGACAAAAGACTGCAGACTACAGGATTTTTGATCTCACCTACCAAGAATCCTAAGTGGCACACAGAGAATGTGTATATTCATAAAGGGAGAAAGAAATAGAAAAGTCCCTAATGGATGAAATAAACTAAGCCTGTGGAAGGTTACTCACTCCAGGCAATAACATGCCACTTCATCGGCCATGCTCTCTTTTACTGCTCCCATACAGTTCAACTTTGTCTTTTGTTACCCAAACTACTCTTAAAATTCTTCAGATGTCTGTTTATAAGCTTAGCTTTGTGTGCTTTATAATGTTAACAGAAGAAGTGTTATTGTAATTTCCACCTCAACCTTTTACAGAGAAGGGAGGAAGCAATTTAAAACACAAAGTGTTAACAGACGTATATTAACGTGCATTTTTTTACTCTGTTCGTTGATAGAACATTTTTTTTTCTTCTGTTCATTAAATTTTCTTCCCAGTTTGAAAAATTCAGGATGTTTTAGCCAGAGCAGTAAATTAAGAACTGTCTGCTTTGTTTTGGCTCCTTGAGCCATATTTTCGTATCTGTATTTTTGGCATAAACATTATTCTATGACAGTTTAATCACACACTGTACATAAAAGTTTCTTTTAAGGCCTCTCCACATGTCTTGATTTCTTTGTTGATGACTCTGCACTTTGCTTGTTTCCTATGTCTTGTTAGAAACAGTTACAAATTCATAACAGAACCTTCCTTTTTATTCTGATGCCACCGATATTTTTGTAAGCATTTGGTAAGAAACTCTGAACTCTTGTCAAAAACTTTGACAAGAAGATTCATATTTAGGTACAGTGCTATCCCTTAGATCACCTTTGTCCAGGCACTCAACATATGCTTTAAAGTTTATACTGTATGACAAGTCTGAGTGATGTGTGGTCACATCCCACTTTGCTCTCTATGCAAGACTAATTTTAGCACAACAGACGTAAGAGAAGCTAGCTTGTTCATCCTAAACATCCTAATTTCTGGGAAATACCTTCACCCAACGACTTACCTGAGTTTTTTCCAGGTTAGCTTCTTCCAAGAGCTGTATGCAATCTTGGACTTTTACAACAGCATCATACCTCTCACTTTCTAGACTGGCAGACTTGGCCTGAAGCTCTCTGATCTGTTCCTCCAGGGCTACTCTTTCTGTTCTCAGCCGTTCAGCATCTTGAGCAGTCACGCATAATCTACAAGACAGTAGAAATTTAACAATGTGACGGTTAATTAAGACCCTGATCCATTCAAACTGAGCTATTAGGAAGTATCTGTTCACAAATCGCCCAAATTGCATTGTTTTCTGCTTGTTTTTGGACAGAGTATTTTGAGTTTGATGATTAATCAAGTTCTAGAAAGGAAAAGAATTAAAGGAGTTAACTCAGATATCTAATCTCAGAAGATCCTTAGAAGAATCCCAGTGATATCCTGGGATACATCACTGAAAATGTTCTATATTAAACCAGAATAGAACAGCCTCAGAAGAAATAAAGGTTTCCTCTGTGGAGGAAATGGAATAATTGGATGCGGGCAATGAAGCTGCAGCTACAGTATTAAAGAAGGAAAACCACTGGTAATTTCACAACAGCTCAGGAATTCTTTTTGTTTAACTACGATTGTCAGTATTGGCAGGCATGAGAAAGGACAACAGAGCCTCAGAGGGATCATCAAAAACATCTGTTACTTCCTAACGTGTTTGCCATAAACACATACAAAGACAACCCCTCTACTTTTGTAGAGCCAAGGCATAATTTTTGCGTGTATCCTGTTCATTGGTAACACACAGTGAGCTCTCTTTACCTTATTTCTAACTGTTTTATACTAGACTGCATTTGCTGCAAGCGTTTGTCAGATGCTGTTTCTCTCTCCTGGGCGGATATCCTGTCTTCTTCCTGGAAAGAATAAAAGTATTATCCAGACATGATCTGAGCTTCCCTGTACAAAATAAAGATATACTCACATAAAACAAGCTAGATAACAACTTGCAGTTAATTTAACGTCAGCATTCAGGAAATGACCGTCCATTCAATTGCAACAGAAATGATTCCTTCCTCTAGAATACCTTTCTGACCAGCTGGCTCTGAAACTTCTCTTTCAATGCCACCATTTCTTCAAGCTTTGCATTTGCTGCCTGCCCATCTATTTTGGCTTGCCTGCATATAAAGAAAACAATTATTATAGAAGGCAAAAAAAGGGGCCCATTAAAACTTAGCTGCAACAGCTGTGAAGGGCAGAAAAAATTCACAGTACTGTTCTTACAGGGCAGAAGAGATTTCCCCCTTCTCCTCCTCCCTATGTGGGACAGAGAGAGAGGAATACCAAATTCCGAAGTCCTGGGGAAATGACTTCTTGAAGACAAATTATGAGGAAGGTGCATGCATTTGATTAAAGGAGGAGGACTGGGCAATCAAAAACTTCAGGTGATTCAGTAACAAGTACAATTAGCCACAGATACGTAGCAGAGAAGTCCCTTGCAGAATTAGATTTCACTTTTTAGAGCAATAGGACTAGGAATTTAAAAAATCATCATGCACTTCTAAAGAATTTAGCTGATGTGTTTTGTAATCTGAATAACTTTTGTGGGCTGAAGGAGAAGAGGAAAAAAAAGAAAGGAATTGTTAGTGAAACATGTTAATGACTAGTGGCTCTTCATCCTCAGTAGAAAAGTCTGTTGAAAAAAGCAACCCTCCTACTCCTCTGACTTGGGAACAAAAAGACACAGAGAGCCTTCACCTGGGGTGTAACCCAATTATTGAGGCTGCATATTAGGCTAAATTTAAAAACCAATGACTGACTCTATGACAAAGTTAGAAGAGAGCAAACATGTATTACATTAGCTTACGCAAACTGCAGCGCCAATAGTCATGAAAAAAACTAGAAAATATTTAATACTGCTAACAATCAACTTCAAGCAAAAATTTCTTATAGAAATACTGATTTTGAATTAAGGACATAAAAGTCAATACTGCACATACATGAAAATCTTAAGCAAAATATACATAATCCAAGCAATTTTACAGCAAATGCTTTATTTCAGTCCAATTAATTGGAAAAGTTAATTTGATTACAATTTCTTTAACAAGCAAAAACTACAATAAAACCATTATTCCTAAACACACGGTCTTCAGTGCAAGTCCAAAACTTTGACCCTTCTCCATCTGAAACACTGCATTTTCTCCTACAAGAAGTACTGTAAATTCAGGAGGACACTAAATTGCCTCCTGCCAAATATTTTAAAAGTGTTGTAAAACAAAAAAAAAACTCAAAAAGCAGCTTAAGAAGGGAAAAATAAGAAAAACATAAAGACATCATAAAAAATCAGAACACCTTAAGAATTAAAAATGCATTTGAACACAAAATTCAGATTGAATTCAGATGTATGCATTTTACAGGCAACAAATTGATTCTAAAGAGGAAGCTTTTATTCTACGCTGTGCAATCTATCTTTAACCTAATCTTGCCAAGTTATCTCTGTTTGAGAGCTTTAAGATTCTGAAATGCAGATCCATGCCCTAGCAATACCAAGTTTCTTAATTTGCGTGTTTTATCCAGGCCATGCAAACCTAATTTGAACCTAAATTGTGTAACATACAAGTTTTTTTTTCCAATCTACTTTTGCATTCCTGACTTAGTACTCTATTACCATAAATCATGTAAAACTATTAAAAACATCCGAAAGGATTAAAATTGTCTGCACTATATGCTACATAATCCATGCAGACTATGTCTTCATGTTTACCAGAAGCAACTGGTGAAAATACTCCAGACTTCTCGGAGAACCACTGCAGCACTTTTTAGGGCTAGATAGAGCTGCTCCTGTTAACTCTGGGAGTAAAACACAGCAGAGTCTTTAGGGGTGCAAGGACTTTAGGCTGATCTGAGAGGCATGCATAATCAGTGCCTGTAATTAGAGGTGGATAATGACTGAATTTCTTGTTTTACTCTCAGTCCATAAATCCACTGTTGAATGAAATAAAATTTTAATTTGACCTCAAACGTCACTAATTAAAAGAAAGAACAGACACAGTAAACTGGCATTGAACAGACTTCAGCTGTAAACACAAATAACCATGAAATTGTGTCACAGATATTATTTTTCCTTTTCCTTGATATACTTCCGGTGTAATTAATACTTCTTTTACCTTTAACTTCCACAGAATCTATGGTTTAGAGCTCTTTATTGATAAGGAGTGAAAGCAAATTTTATTAAAATTATTAAAACTTGGAAGCTTGTTTGAACATTCAAATTTCAGAACTGTGATGAGTAACGATGTGACTGGCTTTTGAGCAAACTGTATTCTAATGCAAGCCTATCTTCAGAATCAATTGTGCTGTGATACTGACACTTTTTTTCTTTTAAATCAAAAGTCAAATGTGGACTATTTCAGGGAAAAGCTGAACCAAACAACACTAACTGGAAATATGTTACCATAACACTAATGATGTCTAACAAACTTCAGAGACACTTACTGAAACCATTGTAACTATGAGGATGAAATCAGCTTGCAGTACAAACAAGGCCCATGACACAGCAGCAGGTTAGGAAAAGCTATAGAAAAGATATTAATTATTTTTTTAATCTGCTTGGTTTATACCTCAGTTGTTTTCGTAGCTGCTCCAGTTCCACACTTTGTTCTGTCACAGTTTTCAGAAACTGCTGATTGGTCTGCAAAATAAAGAGATATTTGCAACATGTTCATAATAGTATTGAAAATGTTATACATTCAGAATTGCTATAGGACATTTTCACAGAATATAATATCATAAAAAGAGCCAGTAAGGTCTATTTAACACTGCAGCTGCTCTTCAAGTGCTAGTGTTTAAGTAGAGTATTTTATAAAGGTGAAAGCCGAGGGATGTTCCTCCCCTTCTTTCCCCATACTTTGGTAATGCAAGAACTTCATGAGACAAAACCTGTAGTAGCTCAGACCTGTCATTTGCATTTCCATCTAGTTCAGGAGTCTGGAATCCCTTGTGACACTGAGTACCACTGCAGACCACGCACTGCTGTGAAGAATTCCTGTGTTTTAGGGCCAAGGGACAACAAGCAATTGCTCATCCTTCATTCTTTTCTATGCAAGCCATAGTGCTGGAGGTGTAATTCTCCTTCAACCGTCTTCCCATTTAGGAATAATTTCATATTTTTATGAAAACTAGCCTTTTCTAAAGTTTACATATACCTTACACTGAGATATTAAAGATGACCACAATGGCAGGCAGCATTCAAAATGCACAATATTCTCCTTTTCCCCACTCTCTGCCATTAATTCTTATGTTCTTGTTTTTTTGACTGTTGCTAAGAATTGTTTTCAGGCACTTCCTACTTCTAAAATATCTATTCTGAGTGGTAACAGTTCATTTCAAGACCATCATAGAGTACCCAAAGCAAAAACCCCATCTTGCCCACAGTTAATATTTTGGTTTTATTAATATCAGTGAAATGTCAGATAAAATAAACTCAGATAATCAACACGATCTTTCTGCAGATTTCTGCAGTTTACTTCAGTTTTTACTACCCTAAATATTTTAACATCAGCAGTGAACACTGTTGCTTCAATACTGACTCTCATTTCCAGAACATGCATAAATATGCCGAACAATTCCAACCTGAGCACATCTAGGAAACACAGCTGTTTTTACCACAATAAAAAACGTGGCTAATTAACGTGTCTCTTCACTTCCTATTTTTCAGTTTGTTAGTTCAAAAAAGTGCTTGATTCTCCATCCCATGACATCTTTATGCCTTTGGTAACAGATGGTGCCAAATGTTTTTTGGATAATGCAAACAAATGGATTATCTTTATCTTAAATACTGTCTTAATTCCTTTCTCTGATGTGAGGAAAAATGGTTTCAGTGATAAAAACAAAAGAGTAGGCTGCTGGAGTAGGTTATGAATCTTTTTGCACTGCCAGTATTCAAAATAAACACTCAAAAAACCAACCATACAGGAATCACGTCTTTCAAAAACAGAGCTCTCAGACAAAAACTTAAAAACTTCACCCCCTCTTTCACCTCAATTTTTCTACAAAAAACTACTTGACAGTTTCTACTAGAACTGTTTGTCAATTTTGGAAGTTTTAGGCTAAAGCTTAGTGACTAAAAAGTTTCACAGTCTAAGAATGTAAATGAAGAATTGGAAGATTATGGGAGCTCAGCAAAATGTGCAAAAAAGGTGACAAAGACACTGAAGACAGCAGTACCACAACAGGAATGGATAAATATGTGCCACAGGTAGCATATGCAAGAGGGCATAATTTAAAAAAAAGTTTCCTTTGTGAAGATGTTTTTGAATGTGTGAAGCAGTCTAACCACACACTACAGTTCTGAGTGTTATCTTACCACTGAATTACAAAAGAATGAACTCACATAAAATTAAAAGCTGACCTCTCAACCACCTAGACCTGGTGTTTGGAGTTCAGGAATAAAGCCATCACTGCTTTCTGACTGCTGGAGAAGTTTGAAAATTTGATGGGCACAATTTCCTTTTCAGCCAGGTATGTATGAAGGACTTTTTGCTTTGGTTTTATACTTTGGGGGTCTAGGAGGAAAATAAATAAATTCTAGTTCACTGTTCAGAAGGTTTTACTCACCAACTCTATTTTCTCCTTGGCCACGTGCAGTTGCCGGGTCAACTGTTGAAAGCTAGTCAGTTGATCCTAAAAAGAGAATTCAGAGTTTCTTACAATCATAAAGAGTGGATGATTAGAAAGCTTCAGAGTCAACTGAGCACATTTTCAACTGCCTCCTGCCAAAACTCATGCACACTTACTATCAAACCATGAAAGTTCAGATAAGCAGTGCCTTTAAAGAGCCACACAGACTGTGATGCTACTACAAGCATTTTTGCTAAGCCAAGTAATAGACATGTATCCCTTAATTCAAAAATGCCTGTTATGAACATTTTAATTGGCTCTTTGCCATACAGGATGTCTTGTGTCTATAAAAAAAAAAGGCTCACTTAAGGTCTTGAGTCCCTGAATGTGAACTCTATCATCCTAAGAGAACTAGCATAACCTAGAAAAACCATCTGCAGCATGCCAAGTGCCTTCAGAGCAGAGAGAGGACTGAAGTCCCTGAGCTGAAAGATCTTCTAATTGTGCTATCTAAGTCTCAAGGCCAAGGATATGCCAGAAACCTACTCCTGCCACTCCCTTACCAACTACATCCAGTCCTTATGATATCCTCTCCCCTCATTGCCTTCTATCAATTCTAATTATGCTTGGTATTACCTATTTCTATTTACCTCTGACAGCTGTCTGCTGCTCTTTCATTGTAAGCTAAACCTAAAATAAAAGTTTATTTAACTGGAGAGCTGTTTTCTCTGGGAGACCAGTAGCATTTAAGAATAAAAGGCTGTTTAACCTTGTTCTTGCTACAGTGGCACTAAAATACACCAAAAATTTAGTTACGAATAAAAAATGGAATCTGACAGCCCAAAACCCTCCCACAGCTACCAGTGTCTCTATACTCTGCTGTGTGAGTATGTTATTAGTCACTGACAATACAACACAACAAATAATCTTATAGAAGAAACAGGAGCAGAAAGCTGGAACTACAGCAAGAGTCCTCTTAACTATTCCTTGAAATAATTATGAAACTTGACGGAGTACAACAGCTGCACAGACACTTATCCTGTTTCTCAGAAAAGATCACATTGCTAAGGTGAACTTAATACCACAAAAACCCAAAAATCAGTAAAAGAGTATTTCTGAGGCGAGCTGTAACTGCGCCTATAAGTCAAATGTGTTTGAATATAGAGACAAAATATTAAAAGAATTTTCAGGTTCTATTTACAGGCCTAGAAATACATGTAGCAAGGTACATACAGGCACCAAGTTTCTATTAGTTCTTCACACGCTGAGCATCTTCACACAGCTCATCAGAGCAGACCAGCTTCTCTAAGAATTTCTTAAGGCCCTCCCCAGACACAGCAGAAGAGAAACAGGCAGCTAAACACATGCTAGCATTAGACAAATACTAGAGTACCTGATTTTTTCATCTGTTTACACATGCTTCTTTACTGAATAACAGCAGGAAATGGAGACTACTTGTCTAACTATTCAAACAGGAGAACAGATGAAAGACTTTCACCTCAGAATTCAGAAATCTTAAGCAACTTTCTCAGATGTTCTACTGTACTGAAGATTTCCGACCATTCAATTCAAACACAGGATTATTAATATGCACATGCATACATATATATATACACACACGAAAAAACCAAAAAATGAACAAAAATAAATGAAAATTACATTCTGCTTTTTCCTTTCAGTCACAAGAATCTGTGTTTCAGTCAGGCGCTCCTGGTACTGTCGCTGAAGTCGATCGTGTTCCTGTAACAATGTCTGCCAGCGCTCAACTGCTTGGTCTCTTTCCTAAGTTCCAGAACAATACTCTATTACAGCACATTTATCTTCATCTATCATTCTCTACAAAGACAGGTCTTAACTTCATATTTTGAAGAAATGCCATTACTTATGCTTTTCTCTGCACTTGCTTTAACTATATAGAGAAAATGCCAAATTCAGGTGCAGAAAAACAGATGCTTGGAAGTTCAAATTCCACTTACAAGTGAATTGCAAGTTTTCTGCCTTTTTTTTTTTAAGAGCTCAAACTTTTACAGGTCTTTAAGGTAGGCCTACAGTATAGATAATATTGAAATACCAAAATTCAGCTGTGAAATTCAACTTACTCATACACAACAAGATTGATATATTGTAATAAGATAAACAAAATTTGCTTGTATTTTCAGATTTAGGTATTATTTGCTATATCCCACATACACTTCCCTCCTCATATCACATTACAATAGTTTTGATTAAAATGGCAAGCTACTACAAAAAACTTGGACAAAATATTTGAGTTGCTGGTCATGAACTTGACACAAGGATCAAGTCAACCAGGTAAAATTACTGACACAAATTAATATTAAAAAAATATTTCATGAATCTAGGAAAGGAGTTTCTTCAGCTCTTTAAGTTCAAGAGAGGCTCAAAACAGCCTCAAGGAACTCCGAACACATAATTTCTGAATCAAGAAATAAACAGCCTCCCCTAACCTGCCAAGTTACAACAAGAGGAATAAAACAATATAAATGTTTAATCTCACACACTTGCTTTGCCAGCCACAGTTGTTCTTGAAGGGTTCTCACTACGCTTTCATCTGCAGGAATATCAGTTTCTGGATGCATGAAAGGAAGAGACTCCAGTTGCTTCTCAAGAGGCTCTTTCAACTCTGCATGCAGCCTGAAATTCAAAGAACTAAGTTCAGCAAAGTATTTCTGTACCAGGGATTTTTTAAACAACTGAAATACACTGTACCTTCCACCTGTACATTCTACTTCCTTCTAAGTCAAATTTAAATCTATTAAGTTATGTTCTATAAACACAATGGATAGTTTGGAATAGTTTCACATCTAGTTCTTTTAGTGACATGGTAAAATCTCCTACACCTGGGGCTGTAATCTATATTAAGCACTTAAAGACTCTAACATTGAGATCCTGAATTTACTTAGCAGTTGAAGATTTCAAAGATTTCAAGGTCCTAGAAGAAAAAGCTTTTTAATGTTTAGAAATCATGAGAAACAGTAGTAGTAACATGGCAGTGCAATTATTTACCTTTCATTTTCCTTGGTGACTTCTTCCAATTTTAGCTTCATGTCACTCATTTGTGCCTGACACAAAGACACGCAACAGTAAGCAATCATTTAAGTTATACAAACTCTGGTAACACTTTCATCCTGTATTTCTGACTGACACTGTAAAAGATGGACAATTTAATTCAGCACAACACAGTAAATGAAAGTCAACTGCTTTTTTAAGGCAAGTCACAGGATGCCACTTAAATTTAACAGCTGCCAAGTCCTGTTACACCTCAGCATTTGGAAGTTATTACGGGCATTAAACTCAACCTTTTGAAATTCTTATGGCTCTTACAGATTGATTTTTAATTAACTCAAGTTCTTTTAGGGGTATGGTGGATAACTCATCTTTTATGCTGTAAGCATTTGAGAAAAGCTTAGGAATTAACTGAGGAGAAACTCCATATGAATCAAACTGACTGTTTTGTTTACTAGTGCAAGAAACCCGTAGTGCTTCTGCTGCTTTCTGAAATTGATCAAGCTTGAAGACTACTTGCAAAATCTTTATGATGGACAGATCAAACAAATTAAGTGCATTAAACCAATACCAGTGAATAACTTTTGCACGTAGATCACAAGTAAAAATTGCTTTCTGTGTGCCAAAGGTCTTTAACATCACTTCAATTTTCAGTCACGCCACGAAGCATTAAAAAGCTGCATTTTGTGTGGCTGAAAGGAGGATGGCTCCCTTCCACCTCAACCCCTCAAGACAATACACTGCTGCAATTTGGACAATCTCCCAAACTTTTCACAGAAAGCTCTCCATTCATCCCCTTGAGGCAGCCTGCAGTCCAGCAGCTTTGTGCAGCACGACAAAAACTAGTGGCATACATGTTAAGACCACTAAAGAAGATCCAGTCTGAAATGTTAGGAACACCCATACCTGATAAAGCTGCAGCTGTTCTTTCATTTCCTCCACGCATTTATCATACTCTGTGACTAGAGTTGACAAGCTAGGAAGTTGAAAAACATGCTCAGAATAAGCACTGTAAATTCTGAAATGCTCAGATAATTAACTAGTTTTAAAGAATTCTTAATCTAGGGACCAGAACAGAACAGTCACTTTTCTGGAGTTCCAAGCTCAACATTCCCCAGAATCAAATGAACAAATTTAATCATTACTTTTAAATAATGATCCTTAACAGCAAGAGTCCTGTTAACAGAAATAAAACATACAGCGGGACATTATAAATGGCCATTAATACAACACTAATATTTTGTAGATTCACACAGAATCCCAGATATTAAAAGACCAGACTTCATTGCTGCTTTCACATACAACAGTAAAGTGGCCTATCAGATAATGCAGAACATTGTAGTTCTACTTCTATACTTTCTCCCTCCTAATATTTTCATAATCGATAGCAATTCTCTGAAAATTCTGTATTAAAAGCTATCAAGAAAAGCTAGGTTATTTTCATAAGAAGAAATTACAGTGATCATGAAACCATTTACTGATAGGAACTGTCAGTTTAAGAGTGTCAAAAAAAATTTTTTAAAAACATCCCCCTGATCTCAACTCTGTTACCTAGATCAGTACAATCTTACCAGAACTTCTGTTTATTCTCTCAAAATTTAGACCAGAGAATTCCTTCATTCACCTCTCATCCTTTATTTTACAGATTGTGAAAGCAAAGTCAGTAATTTAATTTACTGAATAAACACAATAGCACCTAAAAACAACTTTTACAGTAACACCTCTACAGACACATGCACGCACAAGAGCCGGTTTTCGGATATTTACAAAATGGATATTTACACTCCTATGCATATGACAATTTCCTTCAAATTACACTGCAGTATTCTCACTTATCACTTGGAATCAGTTACCTTTGGTCCATCATCCTGGATCCTGATGTGCCATCACCACCAAGGGCATGTTCCTGTAGCGGAATAATTTACTTATTAGTACTTGATATAACTGAATGTAGTTTTCAACTTTTATATGAAACCCAAAACTGTCTGTACCGTAATCTGTACACCATATGCCACAGAATCACTTCCAGGTTTATGTTCAAAAACCCTTGAGTGCTGGCTCAATATGAAAAAAATAATGATTTTTTTTTTCCTGGAGATGCTCTGATCTAAAGCATAATTGCATCTGAGGGAAATCAACTCAATCTTAAAAGAACAATCATAGGTTTGTGTAAGTGCTTGGCTCATTTCCATGCATCTCAGCATCAGGAAAGTGCTGAAGCCCTAGCTTCTGCACAAGCTTTCAGACAGGCTTATGCTTACCTCAACATGAGGCCAATCTCTTAGGAAAGGGAAGTCTACAAAAGTGAGAAGGTCTCAATCACAAGTTGAGTGCTCTTTCAGGGATAAAACATGCAAAAATGCATCAAAAATACCCTAATTCACTGCTAGGGCAGTTTTGTTTTGCTGTTGCTACGTTGTATGATGGATCCAAACCAGGGCCAGACAACGCTGAAGCGGGCTGTGCTCCACATTTGCAAAGTTGTTTATCACAAAATTTTGTCAAAAAAATTCTTACTACTTCCATCCCTGAGTTCACATACCTGCTCAGCAGTAACTCTCAGAACCTCATCAGTTTCACGGTGTCCAAGCGCCATTTTTAGCCGCTGATCTGAAAAACACCACATTTGAGAATCATGTCTGTAACACAGGCCTTTACATAAATGTGACTGGCAGTCAGAAATATGTTTAACACTATAGTGCTTTGAGGGCAAAAAAAAATACTTCTAAAATCCTTCTACTTAGCACAACTGTTTAAAAAAACCCAGGACTTGAAAAAAACCTACAGGAACTGTAATGACAATAATGAATTCCATTCCTTTCACATTCCATTTGCTTTAAGAAATATTTTTGTTCTGCTTTGTAAGAATCTGAGTAACACTTTTGTAACTGGAATGGGTAATGAAGAAGAAAAAGGAAGCAGGGAAGGCAACGGCTGTATTTTGATTTAAACAACTTCTTGCCTATTTTTCTTGATATACATCCCATAGCTCTTTTACTAGTTCTAAACTTCTAAAGGACGATATAGGAAAAAGACAGTGAGGACAGAAAGGAGGTAACAGCAAAGGAATGCCAGGGAACAGGAAGGGGAAAGTTACCGCCCTTACCAGCCAAAGGATGTAAACATGAGAGCCCACAGGTGCAAAAAGGGACAAATTTCAAACATCACTTATAGAAGCTCACCTTCAACAGTAAAGCATTAAATACATTCTGAAAAAAGCTGTGTGTGCGTAGCAGTGTATCACAAAAATATGTAATGAAACGGAGGACTATGATTAGTAGGTCTGGTTACAAATATTTCAAAAAGAATTCAGGTAAAACTCAACCTTCTTTACAGCTACGTATTTAACACAACAAACACTTATTCTACAACATTAAATATAATAGTGCTTAGAGAATCTCTTTTCAGCTGTAGTACACACATTCAGTGTTCTAGAACTTTGATTTCACACTCATGAAGCAAGAGAAACATCAATCCATGTATCAGACTCAGGGTAGGCCTCCAACAGCTTAGGGTTCAGCTGGCATAGACGCCAACTTCAGATCTGTCTTTTAGCACTTGTGAAAACATATGAATATTTTCTTAAAAAGAGGATTAAACTCTTTGATATGCCAGGCAATTCTTATCACTTCACAGTGAATTCAATCTGAGTTCTACTTAGAGTCCAAAGATAAATAAAGTAAGAAGCTACAGCCAAAGTAAATACATGTGAAAAGGCAAAATTCCAATATTTGAAAAAACATAATTTGTTCACATCACAGCACAATAAATACACTTGCAAAGCTCAAGAAAGACACAGATTTTTGAACCAGAATGACTCTGTTTTCTCAGACAGAAGCCTTTCTGCTACTGAAATCCTTAGAATCAAAAGTTGGTCTTTCACCTTTGGCCACCCAAAGCCATCGTGCAAAACCTGGTACGCACTGAAATTCTGAGGTTTGAGTGATGCACAGCTGCAAACACTGCAAGCACCGTGACCTGGTCTTACCGCTGTGCTACCAAAGTTTTCCTGCAGCACTAATTAGGGACAGTGAGAGTCCTTGGGATAATGCACCTACCCCATCCGCTACTTACAGGAATACAAACTCTGCAGAAGCAATGTTTTTGGCCAGTTATTTGTTGGTAACTAACTGAGATGTACTCTGATTAAGTCATATTAAGTTATATTAAAACCATCAACGTTGTATCTGATAACACATGATTAAAAATACCGATTTTAGTCTGTAAAGCAATTTTAATGGATTAAAAATGCCGATTTTAGTCTGTAAAGCAATTTTAATGCATAACTGGCAAGAGAGCTTTCCAGTATAAGTAAAGCGTAGGAAACGCCGTGGTTTCATAACTAAAGAGGCATTCATACAAAAAAGCACGTGTTTTTTGCCATTACCCTCATTAGCAGCTTTTAATTATTAGTGTTTAACTGACTAAAAGTACCATCCATGCTGTTACTCACTGCAGCAAACGCTGGGAAAGCTACGGAACATAAAGATCCACTGGTAGGGAATATAAAGTCACACTACCAACACTCACCTGGCCGTGCCTTGTTCCCAGCTCTCCCCAAGCACACTCCGCTTGAAATTCCCGGTGACATGCCGCTTGTCCGGCCGCTGGCGGGGGGGGAAGGCAAGACCCGTCCTGGAGGAGCGGAGGCGGCAGCTCGCGGGCGCCGGGGCGGGACGCGCTCCCCTCAGCCGCCGGCGCCCCGGGGCGGGGGCAGCGGGGAGAGCCGCCCCTCTGCTCCCTCCCCGCAGCCCGGTGCCAGCACGGCCGCTCGGGAGGGACACAACCCCGGTGCCACCGGAGCCACGGCCGCCACCAGGGCCCGGCGGCACAGCCCCACAACCGCCGCGGGCCGGGGCGGGGCCGGCCGCTGCCGCCCGCCCTCAGCGCCGCCCCCGTCACGTGGGGAGCGGACATGGCGCGGCGCTGAGGCGGAGGTGCAAGAAATCCCTCGTTAAACTTTCCGTGGGGGGTTCGTGGGTTAAAGATGGGCGCTGCTTGTTTGAGCTTCCCTTCAGGAAATCAGCTTGCGGCCGGAGTGGCAGAGCGGGGGAGGGGAAACGGGAGCGGTGCGGAGCCCTCTGGCAGCTGCTGCCCGTTGGAGGCTGTAGCCAGGCGGGGGTCCGCCGCTCCTCCCGGGGAACCAGCGACAGGAGGAGAGCACAGCCTGAGGCTGCATCAGGGCAGGGTCAGGTTGGAGTTCAGGAACAATTCAATTACAGAAATGCTGATTGGACTTTGGAACGAGCTGCCCAGGGAGGTGGTGGAGTCACCGTCGCTGGAGGTGTTTAAGGAAAGGCTGTTTCGCAACGACTGCAAAGGAAAGCTTTAGCTAGTTGCTTCATTTTCTTGTGTGTCAAACGTTAAAGGTTTTTCCCTTCAGTCTGTTTTTCTGATGTTACCAAATTCTCTAAGATCATGTAGTGGAGATTGTTTTGTTTATTTGTTCTTCTGATAAACATTTCTGGTGGTTTTGGAAGGTATTGATTTAGATGTATGGCTGAAAAGCTTTAAGCTTATTAAGATATCAGAGTCATTTGTAACCCTGCAGGTATAACAACCTATGAGAAGAAGCGTTTATGTAACTGTTTATTCAGGTTTTTTACAAAGGTAATTTGTTTCAATTCTTTTGTCTAAAAACATGATTTGATTGTCGACTTTATACCAGAGTTTGGTTTTTTTCTTTTTCCCTGGGCAAACAAATGGCAATTCGTGCTGAGATGGAATCTGAGATCTTCTTTGACAGAACTTTCCTTTTTCATTTGCATAATATCTGAAGATGGAGTTTAGAATTAAACACACGTGGGATGGCTTGCCTGTGAGCCACGAGCCGGTTGCAATTGGGCTGAGGCCTGAAGATGCAGGAGTGCTGATGGAAGTTCATGCTCCTTTCTTTAATGACCCTCCAGCACCACCCGGAGAGCCAGCGAAACCCTTTGGCGGACTGTGGGACTATGAGGGTAAGTGCAACTCTTCTGCTGCAAATATATCTGATTTCTGCAGCCACTGATGTTCCTCTGCATTTAATATGCCTGGTCTTTTTTAAGGGTCTGTCATGGTTGTTTTTTTAAAAAAAGTTGTAGTTCAGTGATCTGGGTTATTTCATAAATGTTGAAGTTGACTTCCTGATCCTGTCAACGGTATATGCACTCAAACTTAGTTTTTGGGTTACTGATATAACTTGTGAGCTATCAGAGGCTTGACATGTTTGAATATCAAAATAATTTGTGGCGTTTGAAGGAGAAGTGAAATCCTAAAGATAGATTTTACTTTTGCTTTGAGAAGTGTTTTAATCGTTTTTCCCAAGTTCCTTTGAGGAATAGGAAGGTGTGAAACACAGACATTACACCTCATGAAATGCAATTCAAAATTGCACCCAAATGGCATGGAGAAAATTCTCATAGTAGTGCTGGGTTGTTTTCTCATTTCCTGTCCGTACTGCCACTTTTACCCATTGCTTTGGATAGTGCAAGAATAGAATATTTCCAGAAGTTCTTTACTTCTTGATCGTTGAGCTACTCTGATTCAAGCTCTAGTAAAACAGTAGTAGCAGCTCTTTGATATTATTATAATAAATATGCTTAAGTAAAAATAAATAAAGATATCAGTCATATCTGAATTCTAACTAAAGCTTTCTAATAATGTCATCGCTGTGAGAAGCACCATTGTAATTTTACATGAGAAACACCATTGTAGTTCCACTTTGTGTTCCTGAAATGTAATTCATATTTAATATATGGCTTTCAAGTGCACCAGGAACAGTACTCCTCTGTCCAAAATATCCATCTATAGGGAAAAACCATTTAAGAGCTAAATGCTTTCTTACTGTTTTTGAGATTTAACAGATTTAGTTATGGGCTGTGTGCTCTGCTGAGAGTGTATGATCCTCTTTCCCTTATTTTCCTGCTGCATCAGAGTGAGTGTTTTCAAAACTGGAGTTGGTAAAGCTAATAAAGTTAGTACAGTACTTTATAAAGCTCTTTGTGATCATAGCAATTGAAAATAAAAGCTCCTGAAGTTAGAATTATGGCACCACATTTTGAATATTTGTTTTATAGTTACTGTGTACATGTCAGTAGTGAGTCAGGTTCTGGCATGGCACAGGCCAAAACCCATTAGAATAGAGTTGTATTAATGGGATATGAAGATCTCAGGATATTGCAAAATAGTTAATATAAAATACTGACAGCCTGGTGGGTTTTTTTGTTTGTTTGTTTGGTTTGTTTTTTTTCAGTTGTAGAAGCGTTCTTTCTGAATGGCAAAACTGAGCAGTATTTAGAAGTTGAGCTTTGTCCGTAAGTACAGCACCGAAAACGTCACAAGTGTTAATTTACACTTGCAGTTCTAATGCTTGTGAGATATATGTATGAGGGAGACTAGACACAGAAATTGTTTCAGTATGGGGAATGTACATATTCGGAATGTACATATCAGAATAATGCACTGATAACTTGACATAATTTTAGGAAAACTGTGCTCTGATTCTTTGACAGCCATGGGCAGTACTTACTGCTGCTGCTTTCTGGCAGAAGAAAAGTATGGAAAGTAAGTGGTCAAGTACATTCATAATGATTTTTATTTACGTATTTTCTAATCAGAAGATGGGCAATACCTCTTTATTTTTCCCCCTCCTTTAACAGGAAGGACTTCCTTTGGAGTTTGAGGTGACCAGAATGAAAACCAAATGGGAGGGTAAAGCTCTTCTTCCTTGGGGTTATTTTCCACCATGCACTGACAAGATCAATGCATTTGCAATTCATGGCTCGGGAGAAGAGAGAAAATATGAAGCACTTTATCCTGTGCCTCGACATGAACTGCAGGAAGGACAGAAACCGGATTTGTAAGCATAAAATGAGCTCCTCTGTAATACGGCTGCACTATTGTTGGAGTACTTAAAAAAGCTAATCTGTTTTTTGGGCTGAGTGCCACTAGTATTTTTGTTCTGCTGCTTAGCTCTGGGTCCAGTGGTGCTGTACTTTGTATAAAGCACTGTGGCAGAGAACTGTAATTAGTGCTTGATTTCCATGTTAGGTGCACAGGAAATTATGCATTCAATACCATTGGTATCTGCTGTTATCACCTTCCTCATCTAAATCATGGATGGTTGTTCTGCTTTTTCGTTGACTTCAGCTCCTCCTGAAGTGCCATTTCGTGATAATCTCACCAGATACATTTCCAGTAAATCTCTTCTGCTCCTCCCCTACTGTTCAAAAGCTACTGTTCTAAAAACACCTCTACAGATGTTTCCGTACTATGGGAAGAATTGAAAAGGCAGACTAAACGAAGAAAATATAATTAAAGGATACCTAGTATCAATAGAAAAACCAGAGAATTTGGATTTTTTAATTGTGCTTTGGGCCTGTTTATTTTCTTTGACTGTGAGGCTGAGATGATCTGGTAAAACCTGTTAGTCCTGGGCATTTTGTATAAATGAAGCAGCTCTGGAGGACACACTATAGTTCTTATACAAACTTGTCACACAACATACAGTGATGGTCAGGTAGGGTAAATTTTAGATAAATTACCCTTTACTGCCTTTATTTAAGAAAAATTTAGCTTCTGCAACAGTCTATTTTTAAAAATTCTGAGCTATTGCTAATAAAACACATTATCAATGTTCTGTGAGAAATAGATATTTTTATTTCTCTGTGTTAAAGTGGAGAATGCTTGTAATACTTTTTAAGAAGTAATTCTTTCTATAGTACCCCTTTCAAAAAAAAATTTGTCTTTTTCAGATTTTGGTAGCAGATGCAGTTGTGTGAAGAGGCTGTTCCTTGCTGCTCTCATTACTCTTAGTTTGTCTTTACTCTTACGAATTACTTCCTAATAAAAGAATTTCACCTTTTAAAATGATTAATGTAGGGTCAGATACAAAGTAGTGCTTTTTATTTGTAAACTGAAGTTTTGGAAAATAAACACATGGAATGCTGGTTACGTTCCTGTCCAAGAAAACCTGAAAATAAGGATGAATTAAACATATTGAGAATATTGCCTTTTTTATTAAGACACATGCTACAAGATTTACAACTATTTTTTGTTTATTTCTCCTCTCTTTGCAGTCATCGTCTGGAATTTTTCAAAGACTTGAACCTGAAAGAACTAACAGGAGAAGACTGGGAGCAGCCTGAATCAGATATATGGAAATCTCTCACTAAGTGAATGGACTGAGGCATAAATTTTTATAATGTTGAAGGTGGATGATGTTGTATGGAAACAACTTCCTCATCCTGAGCAGAGTTTGTAAATACCAGATTAGCAAGGCTTTCCTTGACACCCAAATCATTGATCAGTCTTAACTGCAAAGGATGTGGATCTGTTGATTCTAAATGTATGAATGGCTTGTGTTTCAGTCCATGTGGGTATGGAGTTTTTCATCTGTGCAAGAGATGAATCTGCTGCTACCAGTGAAGGAGGAAAAATGTGCTAAAATTACAGCCGTGATTTCTCTCTTTTCGTGAGAGCTCTGAAGTCTGACAAAGCCACTATCCAGCTTGAAATCTTTTGATTTTTGATAGTTGCTGCATTTTGTTGTATTTTCACTGCTGCTTGTTTATTCCTTGACTGCTGAATGAAATCCTTATGTGCCTAAATTTTCTGCTTACAATCAGGAGGAGGAACGCCTTGTTCAGGAATAGAGAGGAATGCAGCTGTCATGGATTTTGGAGGCTCAGTACTTGCCCTTCAAGAGGTATAACACTGCCCTTTCCTGAATGGTGCCTTAGGTTTTAACTTTTGTTTAACTTATGTTCCTATACCTGAAGTTTTCCCTTGCTTAATGCTGAAGGGGGGAGCTTACTCTGTCTCACAGACCTCTGTGTGGAGTTTCTAGTGGTGTTCAGGTGCAGAGGATAGATATACGAAAGGTTTTATGTATTTCAGGCAAAGTTTCTGGGACAAATCACGCTTAGTAAAATCTTTTGGTATAGTTGTGTGCATGCAAAAGCAGGTTTGTTCTAAGACTTGTCACATCACTTCAAGGATTCAGTTCGGATGTCTGAGAAATATTTTTTGCATGCCACTGAGGGCTGGAGATACTCTAGGTGTATGTGCCTGCATTTTCTACGTATGGGCATGAATCATTTTAACAGTAGTGAATACTCTTAGATGGTAACATGTAATCTGTAAAGCCTCACAAGGTTTACAAATGATGTTCCTTTTTTTTCTCTAGCACAGCAGTTGCTGTTTGATTTAATCCTATATAAATTAACTTAGGAAATGGGAAGCTTGCCCACTAACCAGATCCTTGCTTGTTTGCAGTAGTAACCACAGTCTGATGGTCCTATTTTCTTTGCTATCTTTCAGTTTAGCTCTAGCTGTAAGTTCTGCCTGAGAAGCAAAGAAGGTGGGAATATCCCACCTTTGGGAAGAACATCTCAGTGTGAGTAATATCTGAGATAGAATGTAAATTCAGAGGTTTTGTTTGTCTTCAGATTCCCTCTTTGTACTTCCAGTTTTATAGAACTATACTCTCAAATTTGAGGATATTAGGATTTTTCTGTGGCAGACTTTGGCATGTCAGTGCGCTCAGCCATCCAATTGCTTTTGCTCTCTTTCAATTAGACCGTATAGGTTCCTTGCTGTAAAGTGCCATCTGTTGAAATTTGTAAGTATTGTACATTCAGTTGTTTGGCTTCTTTTCTACCTTCAATCCATGTACAGTTTTCTAAAGATTGACATCAGGCTGAAATACTGAATAATCTAATAAACGTTGATTAAAATATCATCTAGACGTTGACATCTCAAAGCTGCTGTGAAAATTTCAGTCAAAACCAGAACAGCATTTCACTAAACTTTTAGACTTTATTTTAAGAAGTTTGTCAAAAAAGTGTGTGCGAAGATTCAAAATGAGTGTACTGCTTTTCTCACGAAGGTTGTTTTCATATGAGGAATGATACTTTGTATGTAAAGGACAGTAAATAAAATTTTTTGTTCATCTCATGTTTATTCCTACTTCAAACCAACTGCTTCAGATTTGACTTTGGATGTAAATGATGAACTTGGAGGGAAATAGATTACTTTCCCTAAGTAAGTATTTTAAAGTAAAATCATTGTCTTTGCAGTACAAAATGCAATGCTGGATGCTCCTGAAAATGGATATTCTCATATAGACTTTATTCAAGGCCTGCGCTACTCCTTGCTGCCATTAATTGGTTCTCTTGTGTGTTTCTGGGCTTTAAGTGTCTGTTAGAGCTGTAAGTACTGGGGGCCAGTTGTGGGCTATCTTTTCTGAGCAGTCTCCTTTTTTTGATGACAGGAGTTAAAAACAAGCTCTCTTCTGCATGGTAGTGATAGCATGTTTATGGTGAACTTAAACATGAAAACCAGAATTGTATGTGACTCAATCTCCTAATGATGTCAGTGAATCTCTTTAGAGTTGGCGTTTGAAAACAAATCTTAATCTTTACACGCCCAAAGACCTTGTTCTTTATGCTTCTTGCCACTAGGTGGGAGAAGAAGGTTGTCTAAACTGCCTTGGTGCTGCCAGCCTAGTTATCCTTAACCAGATCCATTCCTTCTTGCTGTATCCTTGATTTTAGAAAAAGTGTATTTCAGTCAAGCTGATGGTGGCTTATTTTGATTTATTTGAGACATCTTTGTTGTAAGAAACACTTGTCGTGGTGTGTAGTTACAGTTCTAAGGTTTGCTTTCCTGCAGGGCTATTCTCAAAAACAATTTTTGAGACAAAATCAGCAGAAGATAAATTCCACAAGGTGTCAGTCAATCTGTAGTATAAAAGATAGTTTTGTGATGTTTAAATGATGTAAATGTTATTCTGGATTTTATTGTTTTGCAGATGTCTTAGGTAGTCTCTTGCAAACTTTCCAAAAAGGCTGTTTTGAATTCTGAAGGAATTTTTTTTTTTAATACAGCCTGGTTTGTAAGAGGTGGTGCACCTCTTCAAGGGTGAAGCTTCAGTGGTTTGAACAACCTGCAGTGAAGCTTAGTGAAACAACTTGAAAACTGTGGCTTAAGAGGGACAGAAGATTCTTTTTCTCCAATACAAAAATGCAAAAAAAAAAATTATGTAAAGAAAACTTGTTTATGTTTTATGAATGTTAAGATTTTTTAAAGAATGTTAATATGTGCTACTGGTAGAAGTGATTTGTATCTTAAATACAAAGCTGGAGCAACTTAGGCTGTCAGGTAACATCTATATTTTTTTGTAGTGATCCTGTACAGTGGGGTTTTTGATGCAAAAGCTCTTAACAGGAGTAAAATTTTGCTCATGTCTTTGTGTACTTTTAAATATTTTTTTCTGATATGCCAGGTCAGATATTAGAGCTAGAGAGCTCTAATTTCTTTCAGGAATATATACATTCTGACTGCTATGGCTGATAGCACTACTGTATTATCTGTACTAGTTATTAAATACATGGGTCAGTTAATATTTGTAATGCCCAGCACCATGATGATAAGTTACTGCTGACTGTTATGTTAAGTACTGTGTTGCTTGCAGTTCCTTTTTTCCAGGCTGTGTTGTGCCTCTGAAAGGCAGAGCACAGAATGTTTTGTTGTGTTTTAAATTCTGACCACGTAAAAATCCTTTTGATATGTGAATGGCACAGTGCATAATTTGCTGCACGTAAAATTTAAAACTCTTCTTTTTTTTTGCTACCAGGGCAATTTCTAAAGTAGAATTCATTGCATTTAATTATGGTACATTTAGAACAATGCTACTGAAATTTGATAGTTAACCTGCATTTATTTTGTTGGTGATTCCTTCCTTTTTGCTATTGTTGAGTGCTTTAGTTTGCTGCAGTGTCTCTGAGCAGTGCTTCAGCAAAAATACAGGGAAGTGCTTTAAGCCTGATTATTTGCACAGGTTGTATGAACAGCTGTGCACACGCTCATACAAACAGCCTCAGTGAGATCAATGCAACACTTAGCATAAACTGTATTGCAGTTATGCCTTTTTCCATCTACTTGTCTGTCTGTCAAATTTAGAGTTATCAGGAGAATTCGGTTCTATCCAAGCTTGGTGCTGCTTGTTTTCTTTATTCTGTTTTTAAACAAGTAAAAGCCTTGGCTGCAGGGGGTCTGTGGGGGGGGTTTCAATGATGGATCAGAGGCAGTGTTTGTGTCTGCACTGGCTGTGAACATACCAAAATATGTTCCTGTTTCATTTTCAGAAATTATGCTATAGGCTGTCATGAAGCGTGTGTGTAAATACTCTGCCAGTTATGTAGTGTATTTGCAAATACTAATGTATTTTTACACGTGACAGACCAGAACTGACTAAATAGTGTTAAAACAGCACTGAAGGAAAATTAAATTATCATGCCCTCACTGCTGTTTTAAAAACAACCTAGCCCAGTGGCTTTCTTGGAATATGGAACAGATTATTGTGGGGAGGAAAAAAAGGCTTTTTCAGATGTTACCTTTTTAGAATACAGAAATTCCCTCTGTAGAGCACATTTATTGCCAATTTAATCTTGTCCTTCATTTCATGAGTTAGCTCTCTTGAACTCAGTCTCTGCAGGCAGGGAAGTTTATATCTTGGTGCCAGTAGTAGCTGTCATAAAATTATTCATCTGTAATTCCAGGCAATGTAATTGGTTCAGTTCTTACTGCTGAGTTTGCTTCCTTCAGCAAATGAAACAGTTTGGAAACTGGTACTTTCTCAGTGCTTTATAGCTTATACAAGCCATGGCATTTATATTTAATTGTGTTTGGCACTTTAAATAATTGGTTCTTGTTTTAAAATTGTGTATTACTTTCCTAAATGTTAACAGGATGGGCTGTAACCTCTTATGCCAAGTATCTGCTTTAAATGTTTTTAATTTCGGCAAAATAATTTGCAGTTTTTGAGGGAGGTAGTTCATGATGTCAGGAGACAAAACTGTGGCCTTGTACCTCCTTAAATTCTTACGGGTTCTGGAATGAAACCTTGAGACTTGGTGAGAGGTCCATATTGTCAGGAGTCTTTTGTAATTTCTGTGTCACAGCTTTTCAGCAACTTCAGAAGAGCGCAGCTTGAGAGGAGGATTCACTGCAGATTCTGCTGGCAGTGGGAATGCACCCCTGGCAGGTAGAATTGCCAGGGTTTGGCTTTTTCAGTGGGAGGTGTTCTTTCTGCCTGGCAGGGACAGGTTATGTGATGGGGCATGCCCTTTTATTGTGAGCACCTGCTGTTAAGGCTGGGGCTGTCTTCAGCCACGCTCACAGCAGAGGAAGGAGGTGTTTCCCTTAACGCTGCGTTGCCACTGTGTGCTTGAGAAGGTTCTGTGGACTCAGTGGGAGACTGGGAAAGGTACATGGAAGAAAGGTGAAGTGATGGGTTTCAAGTATATAAAATCAGATTAAAGAAATCCTCTCAACATAAAATATTTGGAGCTTGGGAGTGTAATAGGATAAGCATTTGCTCTCTTTCTTACTCTTCTTTCAGCATCTACCTATGTAAAAAGGTTACTGTGCTGGATGGATTGTTAGCCTGAAACATTGCAGCTATTCTTGTAGCTGGAAACCCAACTGAAGGAATTGTTTTGTAATTCCCTGCAGTGGTTTCTCATTACTTACAAGTTATACTGGAACTGTGTGTTAATAGCTGGGGGCAAAGAAGAGCTCCTTGCTGATGTTCTCAAAAATCTCTTGCTGAGCAAAGGTAATGAGAAGTGGAAGAAGCAAGCTGCCAGAAATCAGGAAATTGGGAAGCTCAGACTTTGCTGTTGTAGGCTAAGTGCGAACCATGAAATGAAGAGGGCGTGGGAAATCTCCAGAAGTCTTGCTGGTAACAGATTCATTCTCTTCATGCTCTCTATAATCTGAAGTAAGAGTGCAGCATAAAACGTAGAATTGTTAAGGTTGGAAAAGACCTCTAAGATTGAGTCCAGCTGTCAACTTACACTACTGTGTTCACCACTAACCCGTGTCCCCAAGTGCCACATTCGCACGTTTTTTGAACACTTCTAGGGCTGGTGGTGATTCCACCGCTTTGCTGAACAGCCTGTTCCAGTTTCTTGAACTGGGCAGACAGTTCTGGTTCCTGTCTGATCACCCTTTCAGTGAAGTTCACATGATAAATGTCGTTCAGTGGAGTGTCGGATCATATAGTCATAGGCTGGAAGCTAAATATAAAATGTATAAGGCTGCAGAGTACTTGGTCATTTCTGAACGCTTGAGTAGTTGATGCCTTTCTATGCTCCTTTATATTCTTGGATGGATCCCTTCAATCACCTCTACAGGCTCATTTGTCCTGAAGACAGTAGGTAAGGTGCTACCAGACTGTGTATCACAAATCACTGTTCAAATAATGTCAGTCACGTTTCCTTATATTGTTAAATAGATCTGACTATCTTATTTGTATTTTTAAGTTGTTGATATAAAATCTGTGTACAGAGGAAGAGACTCAAATCTTCCTCTGAGGGATCTCATACATCAAGCTCTGTCAGATTATTGTAGTAATATTGTTCTTGGAGTAGGAAGTGGGGACTATATTTTATCTGTTCAGATATTATTGATGAGATGGTCATTAGCAAAGTCTTTGGCATGAAAGATGGTTTTGGAAGTACAGGTTGCTGCCTAAAAGGAGACATCTTTATCCTGCCAGTGCTTTTGACTTGAAATGCCTTTTAAGCTCACAGTGGAATTTTTCAAGTCACAAACTGAGTCATTATAGACAAGGGGAATTTTTTTATAGACTGGAATTTCCTTCAGACCTGAGTCCATTTCCACATGCTGCATCCCTGAAGTGTCAAGACTTATTGAGATTTAACAATCAGGATTGGAAAAGAATGTCTGAGCTAATGAGAAGTGGATTTTTTTTTTCTCTTTTTATTTCTGCACCTGTTTAGTTATAATAGAGAAGTAAATGGACTGCTTTCCATATCAGTTAGTTTATGTATTTGATGCTTGTGTGAGGCCCTCCAGATTAATTAGCAGGTTTAGTAAATGGTACAGGAAAGACTAATCACATTCTGCATGTGTTAGCTTCAGAGTGCCAAGTCTTTACTTTCATCCTTCTGAGTCTACAATGCCTGAAGTGCTTGAAATCCTGATGGCCTTGCTTCTAAGGCGTGTAGTTTATCTGTTAAAATGAGGGCTGTTGCACAGATTCTATCACAAGCACTGACTGACTGCTTTGTGTTCGCTATAATGCGATATGCTGAGTAAATAACCTCTTTGGTTATTAACACCTTTTCCCTCTATGATTCATAGATGTATTCTGAAAGTCCTTTATAGTTTTCAGCAATGTCTGGGGGTTTTTTCTGGTGAAATTCTACTTTTTCCCAATTAGCAAGACCACAAAAACTTCCTTAGAGAGGAACTTTGTCCAAAGATCTGCGCAACACCTCTCCTTTCTGTCTTTAGCTTGTGCATCAACATTTGCACCTCAAAATGTTGGTGTAGTCAATACAGCCCTTAAAAATTGTGTTTTAGTCAGAAGAATTCTCTGCTCCATATAAACTTAATGAAACATCTGGGTTGTTTTTTTTTTTTCGCTACTAGTGGAAAGATCATTTAATTAAAAATTGATAGTGCTAATTGACAAATGTGATGATCCCTTTAAACTATTGAATATACTGCTATTAAAATCAGTCATTTCTAAGTACAAGTTAATGGCTAGTTTATTAGAACTACTAATTGCCTAGTTTTTCAGCAGATGTAATGAATCTAATTATGGTCATAAGGACTGGATTGTTTAAAATAAATGACAGGTATTATGCAAGATGCGTTTTTTTTGGTTTTCAGTAGGCCACACAGCGGGAGACACTTTAGTGAACAAGTGAAAAGTAAGGAATGTTTTTTCATTGCCTCTTCGAAGATTAAGGTTTGAAAGTTAAAGTGTTAAACTGCCTGTGTCTTTTCTGACTTAGCTGTGATGTTCCCTAAACCATATCAAGAGTAGAATTAATTGTGGATGATTGTGTGTTTTTTCAGCATGTAATTAGAACATCCTAATTAAAAGCTGTTTTGTGAAGCCTGGTTTCCACTGGATTTGTGTTCCATGTTCCCTGAGCCCTTCTACTGCATTAGAAGTCACCGAAGAATCTCAGGTCTTGTTGGAAGAGTTTGTAATTGCTGTCAGACTCTGATTTTGCTGAGTATCCATCGCCAGCGTTACAACAAATGGAGACAACAGGAGTATGTTGAGATTTTTTTTTTAAGAAAGATTAACTTGCTTGTGTTCGTATTGTCACCTTTCAGTAGGCTCTATGTGCTTGCATTTGACATCTTAGCAGGTTTTTTTGAAGCAGAAGCTAGTCTGAAGCTTTTCACATTTGCTTAAGCTCCATTAGCACTGGTATTGAGGGCTATTTTCATATCTCATGGTGAAAGGCTGGCAAAGTCTCAAGTGATGTGTGGATCTGAAAGGCTGGGTGTTAAAAGACATTGCACGCTGGAAGAGCTCTAATTTTGAGAAAATAAATGATGCCACCTGTTACCCAATCTGGAATGCTAATACTTGTGATTAGGTATGTCAGGCCCTAAATTGCAGCGAGCAGCCCTGTACAGCACAGCCCTTTGGAATCGAGTGAATCTTGAGTGCAATGAATTTGAAAACTGAAACCAGAAAAGTCACACCAAATTTTGTAAAGGGCAGGGGAGGGAATCTATGGTAGATGATGAGATTGTAATTTCAAATGTCCATTCCAGGTTTGTTAAATCAGCTGTGTTGCTCCCAGAAAACTCTGTTAGAATTACCTTGCTGTAATGGTTTGCATATTGGTTGGATTTAAAGTCTACAATCACCTAGTCTGAATCAAATTTGGGCCAAATTCTGAGATTTGCTGGGCATCACCTGCATCATCTTGTAATTAGTAAGAAGTCCAATCTAGTGTTGTACTAATTGTGGATTTTTTAATTATGTAAAAATAGGTGAGAACCATAATGGTAAAATTAACTTCTCTAATATCTCTTTCAATGTTTTTCACGTACAGAGATGTTTTCCAGTTGACAGTTGTTCTTTTCACCATCTTCCCCTCTGTGATCTTTATTTCCTTCTGGTTTCTAAAACCTGTAAATTTAATTTAATTTGTTTTACTGTGCTAAAATTAAGCATTGAAATGATGTGCTGTCAGTAGTTACAGGATACCTCTGTATCCCTTGTAAATTGGCTCAGGTTATCCAGTAAACCAGAAAACTGTTCTGTGAGTATCTCTTTATATTCAAGTTTACACTTAAGCTCTATGAAATACAGAGCTTACCTGTTAATTGTCAGAAAGTCCAACCTGACCATGGCACATTGTGCAGAATACAAACACATTTTTTCTCTAGCTCAGACTTTTGGTTAACTGCACGCTTAAGTTAATGGTTTTAGAGTAAGAGAATGTCTTTTCCAACAAAGTACTTGGTCTCATCTAAAGGGGTTTTTTTGTATACTTCAACCCTAGATTTTTGTGGAGGTACTTTTATGCATATCTGCAGCACCTTGTGTCTGTGCAAGCACGTGAAACGAGTAAAAGTGAAGCCCAATGCTCTTATAAGCACATAAATATTCTTTGTCATCCACCACTTTCTGTCCTAATGGGTAGCACTTACGTTGTTGCAGGTATTGCAATACCTAACCATGCAGTAACCAAGGCTAAAGAAGAGAGTAATTTTCCTCATTTATCTTAATGTTTAATATTTGTCAGTGGTTAGAGAACGTGCTTGGACAACTTCACGATTGCCCTTTGTTTTTAATGAGTCTTTGAGAGAGCTGTAGAGGAAAAAAGGTATTACATTTACCAGCACTGTCCACTGTAAGAGTGAATTAAACACTTTAAAAGCAGTTATCTTTCAGGGTGATAATGGTTTAGATATGGCTGTCTGGACCCAAAATGTCCACACACACTATTTTATAATACATAGAAAATAATTTATACCCTTGCATCAGTGTTTTACTGAAAAAACAGTGGTTTTCAAGTTGAAAAGTTCAAATGGAAATTAAAAAAAATGGAAAAACTGATGGAACCACTTAGTGCTTCAATAGAAGGCCTGCACTTTTCAGTTTATATATAGACAGGGCAGATTTAGATTAGATGGAAGGAAGAAATTCTTCACTATGAGGTGGTGAGGCACTGGAAGAGGTTGCCCAGAGAAGTTCTGGATGCCCCAGCCCTGGAAGTGTTGAAGGCCATGTGGGACTGGGCTTTGAGCAACATGGTCTAATGGAAGGCGTCCCTGTCTGTGACAGAGGTGTTGGAACAAGATGGTCTTTAGGATTCCTCACAACCCAAATGATTCTGTGATTCTATTTTCATTTGTTCATTGAAAGCATTTGCCACCTAAGAAGAATGAATTTTACATTATATAAATAAGAGTGGAAGAATATACAATCATTTTATCCAATACTTAAAGAAGAGATAGTACTGAGTCAGGGGCCTGATTTTTGAGTAGGAACAGTTTCTTTTTGTCAATACAGCAAGATTGGGCTTTAAGGCCAACATAAGTTTTTTTTCTTTTCTTTTGACTTGAATATGTTTTGGATTAAATTAATAATGGAACATCATCTGCAATAGGAACTTTCACCTGATGAGAATACAGAGCATCCTGTGTAGGTTGATTATGTGCATACAATTACAAGGAATGAATGTTTTGGAGGAAATACGACAGCTATATACAAACAACTGGCAGAGAACATATATTTAGCTGCATTCCTTACGTGGGGGAAGACATTGACTTCAAAGGTCCAGGGCTGATTTACAGTGCCCAGTGGCCCTGATTTCAGAACTTGAGCTGAATGTTATTAGAGAAAAAGCTACTGTGGCAGCTTTTTCTTCCTGTTAGACTTGGTGGTTCAGTAGTACCTCAAAATTTTCTGGCTGCCTGAAGGGCCCTAGGTGGTCTCTGGTTAGCTCTATTAGAACACCATTTCCTACTCAGTCCCGGTCAAAAAAACATTTATACTGCTTTAAAAAATTTAGTATTTTGATATGTAGCTACCTGATTGGTGGGAATATAATAGCATTCACGTTCTTAATGTTATACAATGTTACAATACAATTGTTACTCTACAATACTGGATCAGTTAAGGCCAATAAACTCTTGATAATTACTTGCTAAACTAACTCAAAACCTCATTGTATTTAAAGCAAAATTGAATTTTGCTGCCCTGAATGTGTGTCCAATACACAGCTGTATCTGACAAGATACATATGAGGCCTGGAGTACCATGTTAGACTTCCAAGTGGCTTCATATGAAAGCCAGAGACTGAATTCTGGCTCCATCTCATCTCAGAGAATTTAATTTTTAAGTGGAAATTGTTCATGGAACTCATAGCATTTACTTGCACAGTGTTTTCCTGTTCCTTGGTTTCATCGCTAGTTACAATTTTGTGTATTTGAAAATGTTAAGTCAAAAATGGAACCTGGGAGAGATCTGGGACCCAACCACCTTATTATTGTGGATACAGATAAATCAGTTCCTGCTGTCGAGTAACGACTGAAACTACTTGAACAGCTTGCTAAATTCTGGTGTCTTATGTTGAAAATCGCAGTCAGGCAAATGTTCAAGTTCTGTCATGAAAGGGGCTACACTTGAATACATCTTGTGTTTTGCATTGATTGTTATAAATTGTGGCTGTGGAGGGATAACTGGGGCTTTAAACTTCGCTTCCTGGGCACAGAGAGCTTTCTTGAAACATTCCCTTAATGGAAAATATTTGAAATTATTTTTCCCAGTCTTCCAAATAGTGATGGTATTAGTATTAAAAAGCTACAGCTTAATCTCTCAAATTCAGAGACTTGGTTGTTCATGTTCTGTTACTACTGTCTCTAAACCCACGTTTTTTTGTGTCTATTTCAAGCATTTCTTTATGTATACAGTAACTGCTGTCAGCTTACCCTTTCTTCAGCTGTAGAGTAAAATCATTTTCCAGAGCATCAGATCATTTTGCCAAACACGATTTTTGTTTTTCAGTAGTCAAAAAAGCTGCTACAACTTCTCCCCTTGTAGGAAGGGACTCAGACCTTTGTAGCAGCTACAGTTTAATTATAGCCACGGTGTACCTGTTCCTTTTCAATACAGATTTTGACTTTGCAGGTTTTCACGCAGTGTGTTTCAGGGTGGCTCTTGGGAGTGATCTTGCAAGGCTGCTAAAATTGGATTATTTCCAGTGGCTGAAATGGAATTCTCCCTAATGAGATTTTCAGAATCATGGAGAGACTGCACAGATTCCTCACTGTTTGTAACATGCAGGTAGGAATATAATGGAAAATAGGACAGTGTTTATGAACTGTTTATTCTGGACAGTCTGCACTTACGGTTCATGGTAATGAGTTAACTTTTCTTATATCCATGTGGATTTTACAGGATTATGTGTTCTGGAGTGTTTCAACTTTCTTTGCTCTAAATAGAACCTTTAGGATGAAAATCAATAAAGAATAAACTGATTCATAAACCATAAAATATTACTCCCTGTTGTGGTTCAGGAATAGTACTCCTCAGTTTAATGCTCCCTCTGAGACTCTCCAGACCGCAAGCCACTCACTCCTCACTCCTACCATGTTTTTAGTTAGTTGGTTTTAGGGAATGATTTTTGTAGGTGGCTGAAAAGCGTGGTTGATAGTTGGGCCTCTTCCAATTAAAACCAAGAAACCTGTTTAATATCGAGCTTGTTATTGCTGGATGTTACTCTGTCAAAAAATCAGACATTGGTATCATTACAAGTGATGAACCCAGCTGATGGTCATCTATTTTGCTGTCGTTAGTAGCGTCTTTTCACTGTGTCCTTTGGTCTTTTCTGCATTTGAAAACCCTGTCCTGGTAATGGAGTTCCTGCAATGTGTAGGTCAGTTCCAAAACCACCCCAACATGGTAACATGTTACTGCATTATCTTGTGCTCTGTGGTTTGGGCCAGACCTTGTTGTGGGTTCAGCACACCTATTTTCAAGTCAGGTGCGTGACTGAGTGTATCTTGAAGTCTTTGAAAACGTTCTCTGAAATTCTGTATAGTGCCACTTTAAATGTAAGTTTAGGAACTTTAAATGAAAGTGTGTTAAGTTTTCTTTGCAGAGTGTTATTTAACTAGAGGGATTCTGGATTAATTTAGCAGCCAGGTCTGTTCTTTCAGCCATAAGCCATGCTGTCAGGGAAACTTAATTACACTTTAAGTGGGATGCAAATGAGTTGTGACACTACATCATTTCACATGAAAGGTTCATTACTTACATTAACTGCACAATACTCTCTCCTAAGCATAGGGCTTATTGCAGTTTCTCTAGTTTTTAACGTGGTTACATCTGACTATGACTTTTACTTTTAATATGTCTTTTCCTACTGTGTGTCCTTACTTTAATCGTTTCAGCTTTAAGCTGTTGAATTTATTAAATGACTTGAACCTGAGTAGCATAGAAGATACTAAAATAAAGCCTTTATAGTCTTCCAAAACTCTCACTTTGAAATTGTCTTCTGAGTTTTCTTTTGTGGCATATACCTTGATATGACACGTCCTTTAGTCGGGATGTACATTTCTTCCTTCTTTCCCAGAAAAATTAGAAGAAAACAGGTGCCATTATTCTTAGCAGTTCACGATATTTGTCAAGTCACGGTAAATAATGATGATGGAATGAAATGTCTTTCGAATGACTCCAAATTAGGGAATTTTGACTCATGGTTGGTCATTCTCAAGTGAGAAGATAAGACATGGTGGTAGGTCTTAAAGTCCTAGACCTACTCCACCGTTCCTTGGCAGGTTTCTGCCATCTACCAATTGTGCCTGTACTGGTGAAATAGGTCAACAAGACAGCAATTGGAAGGAGTCTTGAGTGGTCTTGGGGCTTGTTCTATTATCAGTAAACTTACTTTGTTTGCAAGTTCACACTAAACTAGATTCTAGTTAAACCCTTTATTGCTGCTTAGATAGGGTCTTGAAGGCAAGACTGTCAGGTACTATCAACACTTCACTGCTAATTTAATAATTGCCAAATCTTTTAGTGAACCCCATTCCATTTCGCTGAATTTAGTGCTCATGAAAAATGCTAACCTAATATCCTTGAAAATATCTGGCCAGCATGTTTATTGCTAATTCCTGTGGGTTCCTGAGGAACATACTGTATCCCTGGTTGTGGAGGGTGAACCAGTGAGTCTATATCAATGCTTAAACAGGCTGTTGTCAACAGCAGGGCTTTAACTAATCCTTTGGTAGCATCTCTAAAGCAATAGGGTCACTGTGGAATGGAGTGGGACTCATCCTTGAAATCAGTGGGCCTTCCCTCAGTCTCAGTTTCATTATGACTTTGGGAAAAGTGATACCTGAACAAGTTCTAATGAAAGATTTATTAGGTCTGCAGTCTACCTCAGTCCTAATTTTATGCACCTCTGAAGTATGGCTCATTAAGTGCGCTGCTGCAATTTTAAGAAGGGTATCCAAGTTCACAAACGCTGTTTGGCATGCTGCTGTGGCCCTAGCAACAAAATAACTTGCATTTCCTTAGGGAGAGTTTGGGTATCATCATGCAGTCTCTTAATTCCATCTCTTTCCCTTCTGTTAAATTAGAACAGAAGGGAGATCTTATTACCTTCCCCCTAAGTTTGAAACGACGTGGTTTTGTGAAACTTGTGAGAATGATTACCCAAAACTGATGTGCTACATTGTCTTAAAGTATAAATGTGCCCATAACTAATTTCTGGGCTGAAAACTGGTTCATATATAACTATGACCATATCCTTCACCAAATGTTGATCTTGCTGCTTCTTTGAAAATTTGTCATTCTATGAATGTACCTCTAGTTTTAAAAGGTAGAACACATTAGAAAATGAAAACTTTTCTGAGGTACTCACTCTCTGTGATTAGGTTATATATTTGTGGAGATACATATCACAGACTTAGCAGTCTTAAGTTGAGTGAATGGAGAATATGATGTTATGAACTCAGTACTTACGGGTTAGAACTGAGTCTTCACAAAAGTCACACGTCATGCGGTCATGTGAATTATCCAGGCCAAGGCAAGAGCTGGTTCAGAAGCAGTTGAAATATTCCATAGGTTTTATTTGGGTTTTATAGGGAGAAATAGAGACCTGCAGCTGCAGTCAGCTAAGGCTCAGGGCTTGTGACACTCACTCATGCCTGCAGTGCAGTACAACAGAGCTTGTATGGAATCACTGAACAAAAAAAAAAGAACTTGGATTTTTAGTTCATAGAGAACTTGTTTCACACAATTGCACAATGTTTTGGTATTTGTGGTGAACTGGAGTTTTGAAAGCTTCACCTTTTTCATAGGTTGATGTATTTTTCAGAAATTTGAAAGCTTACTTAAATAAAATGAAACTTCATTTTACTTTAATAACATCCCTTAAGAGCTGAAATATTCCCAAATACCAAAATTTGCATTTTGAGACATTGCCTGCTTTTTTGCAGTGAAAAGGGAATTGTGCTTGATGAATATTTATCTTTTTGGTGTTATCTAGCATCTTTGTATCTTGAAATAATAATCAATGAGTTTGGAACCAGAATGCTGTTTACTGTGCATTCCCATTTCTGGGAGCAACCTGGCTTGAATGGCTGGTACATAGCAGGCTGAACTGAAAAAGGGGTTGTTGAAAGTCCATTGTTTTCTCCTGAAGTAAGAAGGAAAAGAACAGAAAAGAATTAGAAGGCAGAGGCATAAGGGGTAACTATGATACATGGAACTTTTGGGGAACATTTTTACTTCCTCTCCCTCTCCCTTCCCATTAGAGTAGTTCAGTTCTTGAATTCTATTTTGTAATAAACTTAGATTTTTTTATTGAAATTACACATCAGATTATTATTTAATTGTGGTTAAGGTAGTAAATATGCCTTTCCAATATCTGTGAGAACAGAATTATTCCAGACAGGGCAACTTGCCCAGTGCATTGACAATACTTGGACGTAAAAAAAAATTGCCCCATTACTAATTATTTCTGTGCAAATTGTTAGACTTTCTGGAATACTGTGGGACAATAATAGCTAAGAACTTTTGAAAAAAACATTGATAATTTCAAAAATGGCTGGGAAATATGTTGGAATCATCTTGAATCTCTAAACCTGTGTACCTATATTCAGCTAGATAGTGTCTCAGAGGCCATCTGAGATGTTTTGGCCTGTTTTATATGCTAACCTGCAAAACATTGATAGAGAAGTATTCCAGTCTCATTTGATTATGTGTAATCTTGAAGGGGCAACAAGACACAAGTAAAACATCTGCTATGAAAAATGAAATTCAGGACTTGGAGAGCAGCTGTAAAAATATTCCTAAGGAAGCGTGTATTGGGGAGAAAATGGACTGTTCTAACATGATGTTACCAAAAAAGGATATCTAGCACTACTGTTCAAACACAGAATTGCACAGAATTAGAAATTCAGTACTGTTGTGGAGAAGTGTAACTCCTAAAAAAGTTCTGGGGAATAAAAAGCATACCAATAAATCACTTGTCACTGTAAATAATAGAATACTGCATCATTTTCTCTGAGCTAAAGTAAGGGTTCTACACAACTGCTTTCTCAAAGAGTGTGATCTTACTGGAATATTCAGCATTGACTTCCATGGTTGCTGAGGGCCAGAATTCCAGGGAGAAAGGGATCTTCACTGCACTCTCCTGCGTGATTCTTTTTCTCAGCTGCCTGTTCCTGCTGTATCCTGCGTCTGTTGCTTTTGCTGAGTGAGGTGAGTTGAGAGAAGTGGGTAATGACACTTAAATTTTAGCTTTTGCTGTACTGAACCTTCTAACTCATACTGGGGAGGGTGGGCATGGGGAGGGGGTGGCATATGGGAAGAACAAACATGGTACTCATAAAGGTCTTAAGACCAAAGGCAGCAAGGAAATAATTCTAATTGTTTCAAGAACACTGCCTTCAGCACCTCCTGAGGCACAGCAGTTATTAAGTGGCCAATTTATTGTTTGCCATGTGCTTTTGAAATGGAAATATTTTTCCTATTCCTGCGGTTGTAACAATTTCTGAAAAAGATGCCATAGTATTTAGTAGCAATAGTGATAAGAACGTTTGAAAGACAATGAATTTTGAACTAATGGAAAAAAATTACTTTCCTTGAAAAAATAAAATGTTGACTGTAAATATTATGCCAAGTGTTCTACTGCAAATATTATTCAAAGTGTTCTGAATAAAGGAAGTGTGGTAAATGAATAGCTTGTCTTGCTTTGAATAGTAAGCTGTTAAAATCACAAATATTTACATTTCAATAGAAGCACTAGGGTACTTCAATGTCTTTACAACTAATTGTCTGTAACTGGAAATGCTATTTTAAAGTAGCCTTTATAACTATTATTTTTCTGCTGTGAAATTGCACAGAAGGTGGGGAACGTTGCAGATTAAAAGTAAATTGCAGGAGACAGTTGAGACTAGATATTGCCACCATTGTACTGAGCGGTATTTTATGCTAAATTAGTTTAAATAGGACTGTCTTGGGACTCTCATCTCAATAAGATTTAGCCTGAAATAGGAGTTGCACCATGCCCACAGTGGTCACTAATTTAATTTTTTCCTTTGTGGCTTATCTTGATATGGATTTTTTTTTCCCCGTGTTCTTTGATGTCATGAATTTTATGCCTGTGCTCAGAGAATTTAGAAACTCTGACCACCTTTGCTGTGATGGTGTGACATTATAAATTATGCCCACTTGGGTTTTTTGTAGTTGCTGTAATCTTATGAACGTTATTTATAAAGCAAGGCTAAGGAAGGATTAACTCCTCCTTTCAGCACAGAGCAATACTGTTTCCACTCAACCTCATGTGATGAGGAAGAGGTTTAAAGGTGTCAGAAACTGGGATTAATTCTCCACACAGGAGACTGTAACTCTTTCTCTCGTCTACATTAACAATGTAATTAACAGTCCTGTCACAACAGCAGTGTAAACCATAAAAGAAAAAAAGGTTGCATTTTTGTATTTTAAAAAATGAGACAAGGCTTACCTGAAAAAGAGGACATTGATGATACTACATGGTAATGGAGTGTATAAACTCTGTTTAGGGACATATATTCCAGAAAGCCTGTTATCATTTAATCAGGATGGCAAAAGCATCTTGATATCCTTAGAGAGTGTAATTGCCTTTTGCTCTTCCAGCCACGGACACTCATCTCATGGTGTGCCTGTTTTGAGCAGTTCATTGCATCTGTGTTGTGAGGTCTCTGACAATATCATCTCCCTCCTAGATGTACAAGTGAAAGCACAAGAAATCAATAAAGCTAACAAATAAACAGCATGTGGCTGATGCATGACCTGCCAGTTAGAAAATAGAGTGTGCAGGTCATATTGATGGCTTCTGGGGAAGAACTATATGCAATATTGACAGCAGGAGTCTGTCTGTGATGAACATCTAATTGGGATTATGTTTACATAGGAAATTGTAGCAAGTTTACAATAGTGAGAAAAAAGTGATCCAGCTTTCTGCTGCGAAAAGAAATGATAAAGTGTTGTAACAGTAATGGGGTTAATAATGTATTCTAGAAACCTGTTTTAAAACTCAACAGGCTATATGAGCCTTTTATATCTGTTCTATGTAGGAAAAAGAAGTTGTTGTGAATAACAGAATATTGTCTTTGCTCAGGAAGTCTTGGTTTAGTTACTATTTTCGTTTTAATTTCTACCTTTTCTCAATTTACGGGTTTTTTTGGGGGTAAATTCTAGCATTTCAGAGCATATAAAAGGCAAACAAAAAAAAGCCAGAGGAAAATGATCCCAAAAATCCTTGTTTCTACATGGTTTGAGCTTCTTTTAGCAGACACACCCTTTTCCCGGTGTGCCGTGTTGATGAGGTGCTGATATGATGTGAATTAGCCCAGGTTTTCCTTTTGAGTAAAATAAATGTTAAATTTTAGTATCTTCAGGATATGGAAAAAAGTGTCAGTCTTTTTAAAGGGATTTTCAGGAAATGATCGTGTTATTTGGAGGTCCCAGAGCAGTATTTCAATATAGGCTATTGTGGATCGCTTTTCCAGGCAGCTGAGTCCTTATGCTGAGTGCAGTTCTTTCATTTTGTCATAATTTCTGTAGTAGTTCTGAAATATTCTGAAATATCGACATATAATGGGCTGTTTTCCGGACTGAGGGTCAAATTTCCTCAGGTTATGTAGAAATATTCCACTGAATTTTTAATCTTTTCTCCCTCTTACCCTGCTCTCCTCAGCTATAAAGGAATATTACATTTACTGTGTACAAATTAATAGCTACTTAAAATTCTGGTCATATTGGAAAGCAAGTGAATTCTAGCTAAAACAGAGGAAAAGTAATTGAGCCTTTTGACTTCGAAAAGGTAAGTGTAGTTCAGCATTATTGCAAACCCAGGGAGAACCTATTCTATGCATTTTTATGGCTCTGATAAATTTGTAATGATTGGTACAGGAAATCAATGGAAGGCATTTTATATACTTTTTCTGGCAGGATTACTGCAAAGCAATTTTAGAAGAACCCAGTGAAAACACACCTCATCTTAAGCAACAGAAGTCTTTAATAAATGTAAGAATAAAGTAAAAATGGAGACAACTTACCCTAATTACGTAATTTTTAATGATGCTTGGCAAAGCACTTGAGCTACAGCATGGAAAGATGTTTGTGTTTGCATTGCAGCTTGACGTCTACACATGCTTTGGCAAAAGCCAGGGAAAACGGGGTTTGTGCCAGTAAGGTAAATTCTGCAAAATGAACAAATTATGAACCCTGCTTAAATGTCACCAAACTTGTTTTGTAGCTTCTATGATGTGTAGTACCTGCGCTGATCTTCTCTGCAGAGAAAGAGCGTGGCGATGCCTAATCCAATGAGTGGTACAGCCCATTTCTGCCAAGGTGTGTGATATGTTCATTTTCCTCTTGCTACGTTTAGTCAGGCATGGAAAAACCTGGAATGCAGATGTCAGACAATGGAATTCATCCCATACTTTTGAGATAGAAAGGTTCATAATAAAAACGAAAGCCCTAGTAGGGTATGACCTAGTTTTCACTGAATCTTACTGTTAAATAAAAATTAATTCATCTCTTTGGTAAGTTTTCCTTCAGTGCTGTAAATGATTACTTCAAACTCTTCTGTTTTGAAGATACCAAAAAATAAAGTAGATGTTATGTCTAGAACTGGAGCATACTGTTGGCCTTAGCAAGTTCTGAATCCTTTTACACTGCTTGTATTAAGCGGATATTACTAATTGTATAGTGTCTTTAAAAAATTTCCTCTAGTCTGATATTTCTTTAAAAAATTTCCTCTAGTCTGATATTAGTCTTAATTTTAGGACAAATTTTCCATAGTCCATTGTGTACAACTCTGCACTATAACACCTTATTATGGCTTTTGGAAGAATGAATTTCTTAATGATACCTGATACATCATTCACTTGAACCTGATCCTCTCATTAATAAAAGAGGAGAAAGATACCACTACTACCTTCTCGTTGTAGAGGATTTTGAACCTCTTTTTTATAGCAATTATTGCCTGCTTCTAAGGGCAGGAGTGTGCCTTGAATGACCTAACACAGCTTTAAAAAAAACCAAAAAGCCCAAACAAACAACACCGAAAACTCAACCTTGTGAAACACTTCCAGCTAAGAACTGTCTGTTTACTTTTTCTCTTCCTGGAATTAGGTGCAATAATAATCACAAAAGACTCTGAAATGAGTGTATGCCCTAAATGTCTTTTTTATAGACATTTTTTGTCCATTTATAGACATTTTTTGTCCTCTGTAATTTAGCATGATGCTAGACAGGCTATTAATTTAAAGCACCATTTTACTTTTCCAAGGAAGGAGCATCTGTAAGTTATCCTGACACCCGTGCTTGTGAATGGTGTCTGCAAACAGATTTTTGGTGGTTTCCTTTTAAAATGAAACCAAACCCATGCTTGCAATTTGAAATATTGCCCCTAAGAGTGAAATAACTTTTAGTTGGTGACAAGGTTTTTAAACTTCTAGGCTAAAATCCACTGCATCCTGGAGGTGGCAGCAAAGTACACGCAAGGGAAGTAAGGAGACCACTAACGCATAAACAAGAGAGAGATTAATGTTGCTCTGCAGTGCTGATGATGACTTTGAGTAAATGCATCAGCCTCTTCTAGCTTCAAATGACAGCACAGGTAAACAGAGGGTTGATGTATTTATCTATTATTTTTTAAATTATATTGGGTTTACTCCAAGTGCACTGAATTCCTACTTCAACATACCCATTTTTAGCAGAAGATGGAAGTTTGCGTATTTTCCCCTTTCTCTCTCGGTATCATTACAAGCTACTAAGACAAAAAGCCCTTTTGATTAAAATTTGTCAGTTTTGTGTGCCAGCCTGGCACAGTTCAAAACCTATATTCACTAGTCTGCCTGCATTTTTCTGAAGAGCTTTCCTTAATCTGGAAATATAGGTATTTCAATCCCTCTTGGTTTTTTATGCCTTCAGCATTCATAATGGTGTGATTAACTGGCAAGGTGATTCATACTGTAATAATGGATTGCAAAGGACATCATATTAGACATCCCGTGAGGCCTCTTTACTCCAAAGTATACACACAATAATGCCCCAGAGACATGAGTTATGGCTGCTGCAGCTGGAATAACAAGAACTGTGAGTGCTGGGCAGAAACATTATTAAAATGAAAGACAGAAAACCCATGGCTGCCAGATTGCAACTGTTGGTTTCAATGTTAAACTTGTTTGTCAAAATACTGTTTTGTGGAATTGATAAAAGCTGCAGCCATAATGTTCTACAGGGTAGCAGCCCAAAGCAGGAAAGTTTATTTTAGATCTGTCTAAATGTAGTTGTTTGTTGTTGTTGTTGTTGTGGGACTTTTTGTTTGGGTGGTTTTTTTTTTTTTGGTAAAGAATATAGTGTAACTTTTTGCAAATGCACAGCTGGCTTTTTTTGGTTAAAAAAAGGCCTGGCAGCATGGAATTGTTTATTGACAGACACAGTGTAGGCAGAGGTGGAGCAACTTTTCAGTCCCCACTTCACCTGTGTGTCTAAATCCCAGCTTGTGCGAAAGGCTTCAGGGGATCAGAAGATGTCACATGCAGGAGAAATTTGATATTTGGTCTCTGTGACACAATAAGCATGCTAAAACTTTGTATTAAGTGGTTACTGGGAGAGAGAAAGAGGGATGCATCTGCCTAACATGAAGAAACAAGCTTTGAGGCCTTGCTTCCCTCCTTTCATTTGAGTGGTGAGAGTGCTGGAATAATAACTTCATGGAAGCAGTGAGAGGGGGGCCAGCACAGGTGTGTGTAACAGGGAAAGGGGCTGTGCCCTACAACTGTGACATCTTTGCTGGAGCTTCTGTGAAAATCTGCAAGGAAGCCTGAAAGCAGAGCCTGTTCTCTGCAACGTAGGGATTCAGTGTCCTTTTCCAATGTCCATTTTAACACATCCAAAGGTATTCCTAACACCTGTTTGAAGAGGAAGGAAGTAGGAAGCCTGGCAGCTTTCTGAGATTAGTAGGAATGTGTAATGCAAAGGCTGAGCAGCTGTGGAAGTTATTGCCAGGCAGTGTTTCCTTCCTACTGAGTCACAGAATGTGCAGCACGGTTGAATTGTATCTCCACTCTCTCGTCTTCGTGCCAAGTGTGTGTGGCAGCAGCAGTGACAGTGTGATTCTAGACTGTCCCTTTTGGTGCAGGTGGGGCTGAAGTAGCATCTCTCTGCTACTCTTTCATCTATAGCTTCTTGCACTATTTGCTATTTTATCCACCCACTGTTTCATCCAAAAATGGCTTTTTGTGAAATAAAGGAATCACAAACATTTTTGAAACTGTTTTTACATATAATGATGTGATAGACTAACTACCATAATATAACATGTAAAAATGTTGTAGCTAGTGTGCATGAGCAGTGAGAAATCCCTGTATTTTAAAATACCGAGGTAAAGCCATTAGAAAAATATTTTAGATCTCCTTAGGAGATTTTAATTTTTATTACTTAGGTGATGTCATGGGTAGAGAGGAAACTTGAGACAAAGATTTTAAAGCAGCCCTGCCTCTGAGTCATGAAGTGCCAAGAAAGCCCCCTTGCTTAAGAGGTTTAAGGTTATCTAAGGTTTAAGTTTTCAGCTTTGTCCCTCAAGTCTTAGTGATGGCAAGTCAGATATATTTATAAAAGAGGAATTATTTATTAAGACAAGTGAACAGACAGAAGATTTTAATCAGAGTTACTTACTACACAGTATAAAAGCTAAAGCCACTATAACATAAAATGGTAAAGGGCCCTTTATTGAACCAATAACTTTAAAGCAATAATATATTAAAGTTAGCAAAAGAAACACTGAGTAGAAGTTTTGATGTATTTCACCACACTCTATTTCATGGACTATATCTTGATTATGCTATCTTCATAATAAACTGTTAATCTGTGTTCAAAAAAACCAAACCAACACTACATGAGTTTTTCCTGAAATATGTATTTGAACTAAATTGTAAATCCCAGGGAGACCTCTCCTGAAGTCCTTAGAAGTGTTATTTGTAATTACCATTTAGTTTAGCTTATGTGACGTTTAAGATCACCTAGAGTTTTTATATTAAGTGATTCACATCACTTTTGCTAAACCCACTTGGAAGTAAGATTCAAATTAATCCCAGGCAATATTTTACTGGAGATTAAAAGGTATTTCCTGTCCAGCCTTCAAAAGAGGGAAGGAGAAAATGACCAAGTTTGTCTCAGATGTAAAGTCATGCTGTTAATCATTATCAATGAACAGAACTGAGAAATGTGTTCAACACACTAGAAATTTTTGTGCAGGATTTCTCTTTGTTACCAGAGACTATGCATGTATTCAAGGTTTTTTTTCCATTCGTTTAAATGTGAACTTAATGGTAGATTTCAGCTTTAAATGCTTTTAAATCCACTGAGTTAACTCATATCTCTTAATATTTGAGGAAGACAGCTTTCGTGTTTTCTCCCTTTTGAAACTTCTGCTGGCAACAGCATATGTCAGAATTATCTTAACAATTTCCGTGCTGGAATTTGAGATGCAGCCCATGAAGTTACTCTGTTTCACATACATCTGCATATTATGAAGACCCTGTGACACTGTTCCTTGCTGCTACATCTCACCATTATTTTGAAATCCATGAGATTCAAGTTCCTCTCTTAATTTCTCGGCAGTGAAAGTTGCTTCACTGTAGTTTTATTGCTTATTCTGCTGATACGTCATGCCACTAAGGAGGCTCAAGCAATATTGAGGAGATGATAAGTGCCAGAGCAAATGAGATGCATAAGGAATTCAGATGGCTGCAGCAAATCTCTTTCGTTGTGCCAATCACTGGTATTTGTACCATCTTTCTAAGCAACGTGGCATGTGGTAAAAATATGTCTCAGTCATAGTTTAGAACATATGATCTACCCAGCTTTCCTTCAAGGAAATTAAATTCACTCAAAAATTTCATCCTCCAGTTTCCGTGACAGTGACTATCAATCAAAGTCACTGCCTCTTGATTATCTGTGAACCCTTCAAACAGAGTAGAGAAATTTTTAATTACTGTTAAATTCTTGCCAAGTATGGACGTAGCGGGGGAAAAATCGGTCAGTCAGGGTGCAGTTCTGGTGTAGACACTGAACTGTAATCAGAAGACACTTGAGAAAAGTAAATGAAATGAAATAAAATTAGTTAGAAAAGCCAAGGTGGGAAAGAAGATTTGAGAGGAGAGCAGAGACTACTTTATGGCCCTGTGTGCAAGCTCCTTTTCATCTTGTGATCTCGTATCTGTGCCTGTAATTACACTGATGGTATGTTGGGAAGGAGGCCTACTAAAAAAATGTTTTTTAGATTACTTTATTTTGGAACATTATGGTTACAAATGAACACAGTTCTCAGACTCTGCTTTTCATTAGCGTTCTTTGCCCTTTTGACTTTTCAGGTTGAAGTACCTGGGGTTCCCTAAGTAGGACCAGACTGAGGAAAAAGCTGGCTTTAAACCAAAATATAGTTTTAGTGTGTTGGGGTTTAGTTTTGGTTTGTTGGTTTTTTTTTTTTTAGCTGCTATATTCATTTAATCAGAAATTACAGAGGTATTTAGAAATGAGGAAAACAGGTCAAGTTTAGTACTGAAGGTTCTTCCATCTAAAATACCTTTGCTACAGCTTTAATCCCTTGAATTGGGCTCACAACACGTCCCTATTCTATAACACAGTTGGACTTTAATCTCCTGTTTGAGAGAAGTTGATTTCCATTCTCTACCTCCTTTGCTGCCACGAGGAAAACCTGTGGGATAGATAGATGGGGACTCTGGGGATGTGTGACATTTCAGCCACAGCTGTGTTTTTTTCACACAGGATTTTTTACTTCTTGTTTTCTGTGTAACTTCTGTGTATCTTAAACATTTAACTTAAATTGGATGGTTAGATGCTCAAAAGAACCGGAAAAACAAATACTAAATGAAGTTATAGGAAAACAGCAAAAATGGACAACAAGGTATTTATTGAACACAAAAATATATAATTTCCCCATTCATAGAGTGCTGCTGAGGTAGCTATGGAATCCTACAATTAACTAAGTTATACTTCTTGCTGAGAAAGAGATATTAAATGTAATTGAAAAATAACTGAGAGGCATTTGAGACTTTGCTCATTTGCAGTTTGGAGTGAAATCAGATTTTGAGTTGTAAAAGAAGTCCATAAGCAAAATTCACTGATATGAGAGGGTGATAAAAGACCTTTTGCTTTCTTTTTCCTAAGATAAATTGCACTCAAATGTACAGGAATGTCCTTTTCTAGTTTGAGAGTAAATGGATTTGTATAATAAACATTTCTGTAACATTCAGCTACTTTAGCCCAGACAGCTCAATTAGGGCTGTGCAGTAAAATACAGCTTCTGTGCACTTTGTGAGCACTTAATGTGACTGAAAGCCTGTTAGCAAGAAATCTCATAGAAAATAGGTCCTGTCAAGTGTTTAAGGAAATTGAATTGCCATATATTTAACTCATAGATCTGGAAAGCAAGAGATTTCTGGATGTTTAGTAATTTAATTATATTGTCATATTTGACTTCTCCCATTAGGGCCTCCTTTATTCATTATTTTTAATATATTAAAAGCTGTGCAAAAGGGGGTGGAAGTTACCCAAGCTGACAAAGGTAGAAAATACAGAATTAAGCTTGACAAAATTTTTTTCCTTTCATAGTCATCCATAAAACCCAGTCTCTCAGGTAAGTGATAGGCTAATGCTTTTCAGCCAAGGGTTTCAGCCAAGTTTTTGAAGAAGAATGCATTTTCTTTCATAAAGCTTTTAAAAAGAGTGTTCTGATGGTAGAGAAAAAAGTATTCTGTTACATTTATAAAGCATTTTATCTTTAGCAGAACGTAAATATGTGTAGCATAGTTATACTTAATCATAACATAGTCTTTATTTTTCTCTAAAACACTCTAGCTGTTGATGTACAGTTAGGCCAGGAATTACTGGTTTGCTGTAGCCACCATTCCGCAAATGCAGGCTGAGGTTTGCTTTCATTGATATATTACACGGTTTGTTTTGGACAGAGACACTCTCTGAGATGACTTCCTCATCTTTAGTTACCTGAAAAAAAAGCATCTATCTCATTTGTTCAGTGGTGAACAGATAGGTGACTGCGATTCTGTATTGTGACTTTTGTTGTGGAATGGGTTGGAGTGGCCCCTGGAGATGCCTGTTTCTCAATATTGACTCCATGGACCGCCTAGAAGTCTTGCTTAGCCACTTGGTCTAACTTCTGGCAGTCAAAGTGAGAAAAATCAGCCCTCTCTTTTCACTTTTCACTATGAAAAACTCAAGGTTTGATGTGGAAAAATACAGATAATGCTGAAGACATGCTTTCAGGCATAGCTAAGGATTTGGCCCTTCATTTATAGAGGAAGTATTTCAGAATAAGAGTCAGATTGAACCTTTGAAAGAAAATAAACTGTATCGTTCTAGCAATCCTAGGAAGAGTGCATTGCCTAGTTTAGTTATTTCTCTGGTGAACGTGAAGATGAGATTCATAAATTGGTACCAGTTGTGTGCCTGCCAGGTGGGAGGCAGAAAATGAGGTGAATTTTTGCATTACCTGGTTGAGTTAAATAGATATTTAATTCTGAAGAAAGGCTTGGGTGGGCAGGCTATTGTTACTATTTTAGATGAGATTTATTCCAAATATTTTGAATGATAAAAATGGAGGGATATTTTGGAGCTCCCATATCCCTGTGTATAGTGATGGTTTACTATCAAGAGACTTCATAGTTAAAGAGATAAGATAACAGGTGTCTGTCTTCCATGGATTTCACACCAGTGAAAACGAAAAAGAAGAGGACTCATTTTTGTTATGAATCAAAGAGCCAGCTGCAAGCAGCCCGTGTCACTCTTATAATTGCCATTGTAGCATAAACGTGCTGGGAACTGTGTCTAACGTGAGATGGATGCTCAGCAAGTGCTGATGATAGTTCATGCTGGTATAGTTTGAGTACGCCAGATCCGTCTTGTCACGGTGAGAAATTGCTGTTCGCTTTAGGGCAGAAGGCAGATAGGAAAATCAAAGTTTGAGACGCTGTTTCGAACCAGTAGCACTTCCAAATGTATTTGCAATTTACATTTTCTATTTCACAAACAATAGGAATACAGAGAATATTTTGGCAAATATAATTTTTTAGAAGGAAGGTCAAGTGATTATGAATGCACTTACAATTTTTCTCTTTTATTGCACAGCAGGGAAACCATCAGCAATTCTGAGTGCAAGTAAATACTGAAATTCTGCAATTTACTTTTGAAGAACCAGTCAAATATTTACTGTTGTATATAGTGCCCGGTTTTCCATTACTTGCCCCATTTATTGAATGCTTCAATTATACACTGAGGAAGGTGATTTTGTGTTACAGTAAGCAGTTTAAACCTTGTACTGTTGGAAATAGTAGTTGAAGTTTTAAAGAAAGGGATTTTAAAACAGGATCAAATAAGCTAGCCTCCTGTCTGGTGGTGCTGCGCTGAGTCACTAATGCTGCTGTTTTGCTGAAGAAGCTTGATCGATTTATAATAATTATTCTGTTTCCTTACAAGGGTGTGGACACACCACCACTTTTTCTTCTTAATGAGTCCACTTCACTATGAACATCTAGTGGCATTAATGATTGTAATGATTTTAATACAATTGACTTCATTTGATCTTGTTCAGCATGTTCCTGAATAAACACTCGGGCAAGTCATTCCTCCTTTTACATGCAAGTCCTACAGGCAAAGGTTTTAAGGGAAACCTAGGGGGCCATTTTACTGTTGGGTCTTTAAATACCATGCAGGTATTTAAATGAAATTAGGAACAATTGTATTGTATAACAGTAGTATAACTGTTATGATGAGCTCTGCAAAGGGAATGGGAGCTCAGAATAAGGTTAGGATAAACAGTTGTTGGCTGTTGAACAGTTTGTAGCTCTTTTACATGCAAATGATGTCAAATAGCTGGGAAGGGTCCTTATATTTGATCCCCTGATATGTTTGATGCTGAGAGAGAAATGTGTGTACCCATGTTATTTTTATCTAGTGGAGCAGTATTTGACAGTCAGGAGGAGCTTGGACCTTCCTGCTACTCATGTTTCAGCACTTTGCTGATATGCCTGACATGACAACGTTGTTTTGTCAGCATCTCTCCGTAGTCAAAGCAGGTGAGCACACTCCAAAAGTCATTCATTGCTTTGAAAGCCTGAATTGCTTTCTGCCAGTGATCTCTAAGGATTATGGAGGGAGCTTATGGTTACTGCATACCTACCTTTGCTGCCTTGGTAAAATGTGATTAATCTCAACCTCAACACTGTAGGATTTGCACTGAGTGATAGTCCTCTCTCTAAATGTAACATGATAATCTCTGGAGATGCTTAGTTTTAGCCAGAGCTTGATGAAAATGCAAGGAGAATTTGCAGAGTAGCTTTAATTTGAGACTTAATTTTGCAGCTAATCTAGTAAAGGCTCCATACCATTCTAGTAAAGACTCTATACCCTGAGGCATTTCCAGGAGACCATTGTGGATCTTGTAGTTGAGACAGTGTGCATTCCTTGAAGAAGCTATTAAAGAAATTGGCTGCTAGGAGTCTCAGAAAGGAATATTCTGTACAGTGCAGATACCCCTTTTCTGTGCTTACACTGTATTTCCTAAGGTATTCTAAATGTTTAACAAAGTTCACACTACAGTAAAGTTAAACCCCAAGCACCAAGCGTTGTGCCTTCCAAACAACATTCCCTGATGACCCTGCAGATTTCTTGGCAGGAAGCTAATGGAGAACTAAAGCTGCTTTTGGAATAGCACTGACTGCCCTCAGTTGCCCTCCTTTCCTGGAAAACCATGCCAGTGGGGGCTGAAGGATAAGGGAGAGCAGTGGGAGACTGACATGCTTCTGTGCCAACTCCTTTGTGCCACTAGGGCAGAGTTCCTGTTCATAATTCAAGCCCTGCTAAGGTGGCTGCTGGAGCATAAACCCTTCTGGTAGCTATTACAGAGCCTAGTCATGATGATTTTGCATATAACTGATTTCTCTGATGTTTTTCAAAAGGCAGTGTTCAAGTAAACATACTCATTTTGTGGAAACAAGTAGAACAGCCGGGGAGAGAGAGTTTTCTGTAAATATGTATGAAGATGGTGCCGCCTGATAACAGTACCAGATACCTGATAATTTTGCACATAATCAGTGCTGTCACTGAGCTAAACAAAGCCCTTCAGAAATTAGATGAGCAACTGCTTCATCGTATCAGGAAATGTTGCTGAAATATGAGTGGTATAGGAGGTTGTGATTTTAAGGAGAGGGTTCTATTAGGCCACATATGTAGATGCATTCTAAACCTAACTATCCAGATGGAGCAGTGTCGCTCACAATTGTGAGTGTGTTAAAAAACTTGATTTTGAAAGCAAACTGCTCTGTTTAAATTAACAATCTTTCCTTAAATGTAATTGTTGAGAAGGAGTGGTTGAGATCGATTAAAGAATGACTGGCAAGGGTCTCAGCAGAAAAAGGGATTTAATATTAAGAGACAGCACGAAAAAGCTCGTTGGCAATGTTCACTCTGCTGCTTACTAGAGGGTTAAGGCTTACTGAAGGAAAAAGCAAGAAATAAAATCCAGTCAGTCAATCCAAATCGAAATAAACAGAAAACTATCTCTGTGTGTTTGTTTAGGTGGATGTGACAAAAGGAGAGAAAGGGCAAGGATAAAAAAGAATATGGCCTGACAGCAGGCTTAGCAGCACTTAACAGTACTTAAATTAACTTGTATCTTAACAGTTTAATAAAGGAACAACACTTAACAGCATTTAGCTTAGCTTGTAACTTAAATTAAATTTACCTACAAGCCTAAATTACTTAGATACCTGAAGAACTTAAACATCTGAGAGAGCAGCATTTCTCCCATGTTTGCCATAGCAAATGCACACAAGGAGTCAGTGCAAGGCACCTGTGATGCAGCACCGCAATAATATACGTGTTTTACACACCTTTGGAATTCATAGTGTTTTATAGTTATTTTAAAACATCTTTATGAAGTTATGTTAATGGGAAATAAATCTTCTAGATTTCAGACATAAAAATATCTCGTGTGCCACTCACCTCCAGGATTTTTTTGCATTTTTCTTTAGGAAGACTACTGGCATGTGCATGTGCATCTGTTTCCAAGGCTTTAGCATCTCAGAACACAGATTAGAAAGGACCTCAAAGCAGGCCTGTCTAAAGCACGTTCCTCCTTTCCTAAGTGAGAGCTGGATTCAAGGTAATGTTTTTCTGACTGCTGTTGTTATAATTGTGCAGGTTATTGATGGCAATATGTAATTTATAGTTCTTGTGTTCTACGAAACATGAACTTCATTTTTTTAGTTCTTGAAGAACACTTAAATTCATATAGAAGCAATGATTTTTTTCCCAAAGCATTTATTTCTTCTCTGAACTGGATGAGCCATTTCTCTTGACAACACTCAAGCTGATTTGAAACAGAATATTGAAAATAAAACCTCCAGGATTCCATGTGCCAGGATTAGAGGCAAAACAAATAATGCATAGTGCAATCAATATTAGAATGAAGTGTTTCTCTTGAGACTAGGCTAACAGCAGATAGACAGAGTTCAATGTACAGAAATGTAAGCTTATTAAAAGTAGAAGAAATTAAATAATCTGGGGAATACCTGCTAAGTGGAACAATCATTCAGCACTCTGATCAAGAAAAAGGCTTAGGGATTATTGTGGAAAAAAGTGTTGAAAACATGATCTCACTGAACTCAGTTTCAGTAAAATAGGCAAATTGTGTGTTAGGTTGTATTAGAAAAATGAGAAGGCAGAAGATCAAGGAAGGTTACTGTGACCACTTAATATAAGCTACCAATGTTGCTGAACACTTTTATTCTAAAACCTCCTTGTGACAGTGAAATACATTTAATAAGGTGGCAGAGCAGGTTGTTGAACCCTCCCTTGGTTAGTCTGTCAGTTTAATTTGTTTTGTCATCCAAACTGGGGATTTGTTCTTTCAGTGATTTGTGCTGCAGGAAACATTAGGCTTGCTGCTGTTTTCCACCCACAGCTGTATGAATAAGGATTTCAATGATGCTGTTGATTTTGATTTTAAATGTTTAAATTATTCTGCATTTTAATCTGGATGCCAAATTAGGTCTAGCCTGAAAGTGTAATTTCAGTGTTTTACCATAAATGGGTCTGGTTAATTGGTCCTACCTGGTCACTTGTGCTTAGTTCCACTTCTGGAAAATCTCTGCAGGATAATAGTTGCAGAGGAGATGAATGTTCCAAACTGCATTCCTCCTCTGTAAACGTGTAGTAGATAAGAGATACAGAAAAACACCTAATTCTAATTCTCTGTTATGCAGTTACATTAGATATTTGAAAAATACATGCATGGTACATAGCTTCACTTATTTCAAGCTGGCGGCTCTTACTATATCAGATGTCAAGCCCTCCCTGTTTTGTCCTCATCTCTATTACAAAATTATTTGATGTTCTGGGATATGGCTCTAGAAGCATTCAGAAATGAATAAATGAATATATCATTATTGTCTTGATATAGATAGTGGCAGTCTTGAGGAAAGGGGAAGAAAGAGAGAAAAATTTACAAATTGGCAAGGAAAACAAGAAAAAAAAATACAAAAGCTTCCTGAAGTTCACAAATACAGTGGCTGGGCTGGTCCCCAGCAGAGGATGCTCAGCAAGATCTTGCATTCCATCTTAATTTAATCGCTGTTGCCAGTGTCATTCTGCAGAGCAAAACTGGCTTTTGAAACAATTGCAAAACATCACAAATGGATTTCTGGCTCATGGAGGTTTGTGCAGATGTCGCCAGAGAATGTTCTGGGAAGGAAATTAATTACAGGTGTTTAATTTCCCATCTTCCCCTCTCACAAACAGATTTGCATTACTGCCATTGTCATATGGCAAACTCGGTGCTTTCCCATGGCTTTGGAACAGCACCTGCTTCTGTATCAGTCATTAGCAAATGTGAAACTCAGCAGACAGGAGAGGTAAGCTATTTTAGATTTGTAGCATATTTTTGCATCTCTGATGGAGATGACAATAATGTGGTTTCTTCCACCTCTCCAGGCAAGACATGGCCTAAATGAGAAAGAAATTTTTTGAGATTTGTTTTGAAAAAAACACTGGAGTTGAAATAAAGGGCTTTGCTTTGTTTTCCCATGTTTTAATTTTTCCACGGTCTATAGAAAGCTTTCGCTGCTGTAGACTTTAGAACTGAAAAGGACAGAAGTGAATATTCATCTGGAACCTACTCCTGTGCCCTGTTAAGATTTTCTTTATCCCCTAATTATTTCACAAGTGGGGCTGAGCACTTCAGAGCGGAGGGAAGAAGAGTGGAAATGTGGGGAAGCTCCAACTGTCAGACTTTTAAGATTTCTGCTGATGGATAGCTGTTGTAAATTCATATGGTGAAATTCCCTTGATTTCCCTAGAGTTTCATCACTGCACAGCTGGAGCAAACAGAACTATCACAGATAGGTAACGTCACTGTTCTCTGCACCTCTCTTGGCAATTTTGCTGGAACTCAGGGAAAGGAGCCACAGTCAGTGATCCATACTTATAAGGAAGTGTTTACTGGAAGTGACAGTGTATGAGGCTGCATAACTTCCTTCAAAGGCATACATAATATATTATATTCTTGTGTAATATATATATGAGAAAACTTGTATCAATTTACCTTCCTGAGAGACAGGGAAGATTCCTTGAAAATGTTGAAACGATGCAAAAGAAGACCTAGATACATTAGGTGCAGTCAGCACCATGCACAAGCAACAATATAGTATTTTTTACTTCAGTATTAAACTGAATTCTCAGAAATTTGGGTAAAACATTATAGAACAGAATTTATTACTCAGATTTAGACAATGGAAAACGTACTACATTCCCAAACTGGAAAGCACTCCTTGGTGTGAAACATTAAGGATAACTTGTTTTAAAATAATTCTTGCCTTTCATAAGCAAATTGGAAAAATATACATTGAGGGAGCAGCGATTGCTGTACGATTTATGCATGGAAGAAACCTTTTATCTGTAAGTCTCATACCCAGAAAATTCTGAATTATGCAAGAGAAACTTCAACTGCGGGAGCATTGCCTTAGCCCAGATTGAATCCAGAGTTTTCTGAAATGATGTTATGGGCGATGCAGGCCAATATCAAATACAGTTAAAACTCACTCTGTTCCTTCCATCCTCAAAAAAGAACATTTTTTCAAGGGACTGATTCTATTCTAGGCAAGTAGTGGCAAATTAATGCAATCAGGACATTACTGTTGTTTTTGTAACACCAGAAATTGTATTGTCCTTTATAGGCAAAGGAGGAAAAATGATAATGTTCCTTCCTTGAGGGATTGGTTATGGTTAAATATGAAGCTGAAGAACAGTAAGTTCCTGAAAAAGGATAAAATGTTGAGGATTTATCTGCAGAGGCTGGCAGCCAGCCTGGGATGAAGAGATGGAAAGAAAGATGTTTTCCTTAAGGGTTCAAAGGGAAGACTGGAATCAGAGTCACTCAGAGATTTGCTTTTTTTGGCCTGACTGTGGGGCTGAGGGCAGAGCTAAGGATGGGAAAGGAATCTACCAGCCCACCCTGTGTCTGTCCATCCTAATACAGGGGTAGCCTTTTGCCATTTTGAAAGCCTGACGTAATTTTTTTTTTGACTAAAACTTGTGTTCCTCTTTCAGAGCTCCTGGAACTTCTGGTCTCAGGGAGAGTAGCCCGCATTTGCCCCAGCTTCCTGATCCTGGCCACATCTGCCTCTTGCCACTGTGCAGCTCTGTGCAGCCCATCCTGCTGGCTCCTTTCCATGGCAAAATCCTCAACATTCCCTTCTGCAGAACTCGGAGCCCTGTGAGGACAGTGCCACAACAAGCAGCCGGTGAAAGCAGCCACGCTGAGAAATAATGTTTAAATTCCAAGCAACGAGGGATGATGGCAACAAGGGATTACAGGAGGGAGTACTCAGGGGAAAAAAGAATGGTGTTCCAAGGGTTTTTGTTAGAAACAGAGGTGCTGGCACTGCTGCCGCTTGGTGGGCTGATGGATCTCCACAGTGCCCTGTGTACCTGTGTCACTGGACTGCAGGTCAGGGTGTGGTTACCTCCTAAGGAGGAATAGGGAATGGAAATGTAGGGAATAGGGAATGGAAAAGGGATGGTGCAGAGACACGTTTTATCTTGGGGTGCTACTGGGATGGAGATTAAGTATACACTTTTAATAGACACAGCCTCTAACTGCACCCTTACTAACTTGTAATGTTTTATGCAAAGCCATGTTTTCAGGACTTGTCCTGTTGAAACCCAGTGACTGTGCTTGGGGTGAAGAAAAAGCTTCTGTGTTTCCCATATTTCACAAGGGAAATACTGTCTTTTTAGATACTGTTTCTAAGACTAAGAGCTGCAGAGGCTGGGGGAGCATGGAAATAAAGAAGAAGGGCTTTGCCCTTTTAAAGTGTATCCAATGCTGTGGGTTTTTTTATATTGAGTTTTATAGAAAAACTGGAAATCTCATACTCCATATACCTCCCGCTGCTACTAGAATCTGTTTTTTACTGGGTTACATGAGAATGGGGTCATGCCATACTGTGTTTAACAAACTAGGATGCTATTTTGAGAAAATTCTTCCTGACTCCCTCCTAGGATTTGTTTTACGTAGTGATAGATGGAATTGACACGTCCCTATAAATACTATCTCTTACTGAGACACAAAAAATCTGGTAGTGCTCAAAATTTATTTTCCTTTAGCTCTGAGTTCTACTGGTTATTCCTGAAACTTCACAGTTTTACTTCCAATGTCCAGTGTGGATTCACTTAAGTTTATATGATTTTTTTTTTCCCCCGGATGGCTTCCATTCATACATCTTAACCAACACTCCTAATGTCTGCGGTGAATGGCAAGTATGTACTTCTTGCAGCAGAATTAGAAGTAATCCCTTAGCATAAAATATCCATTAGTCAAAGGCAATTGTATATAATGCTCTTTTGGTACCAAGTTATAGCAGGCCCTTGACACTTATGAGTTGTTAATGTGATTTAGAACAGTAGTACCATCCATTTTCAAAATCATTCCTTTTAAAATTTTTTTGCTATGGTAATTCACTTTTTAAAAATCCTTGAGTGTCTGATTGCATACGTTTTGAGCTCTTTTTATGTGTGGAAAGTGTTTTAGTTTCTATAGCAGAGCATGGAATGAATAAAAAAGGTAGTGACTTGTTATGTGTTACTATATTATATGCAGAGGCTTAGAAACTATCCTCAACATTTTTTAAAACCATATAATAATGTCATTGTGATGTTTGGTGCTATCAAAAAACTTTGTAAGGGAGCAGATTCCCCCTGGATTTTGTTTGCAGAGAAAAATGGAGAGAGAGGGACTTCAGTGAGATTTGGGTCTTCAGAGTCTGATTCTTTTTCTAGGCCAACCTGAAAATGATGAGCTGACCAACCTTGCATTTGATTTTATGAAATAATTTCCTGTTGCCATGTTTGTGTGATTTTTCTGGTGGAGATAACACATATGCAATCTACAACTCTTTGACAGAAGCCAAGGTATATGCCCTTCTTTTAGCTGAAAAGAAATTGCAGTTAGAGCCCGGGACTGATTTCAGTATAAATTTTTCTGTTATTCTGCTTCTGATTGTATATTTACATATTGTGTTTCCTCCAGCATGGATTTTTTTGTTCCTTGTAGACTCAGCTTGTACTGGAAATGATCTCCCTTCCTATGGGTGCTTGGTTCTAGGTCTGTTTCTGTAGGATTTCTGCAGACATGTGGTATGTTGGTAGTGCAGCTGAGAACACATGAACACCGCAAATTATAATAATGACGTTCTTGTCCATGAATTCTCTATTTTTCAGGAAACTGGAGCTTCTGATATTAATTTGTAATCAGCTTTGTGAACAGTTGTAATTATATAGTTGGAAAATGCAGCATTTTTCTTTCCCTCTTTGTTCAAAAGAGCAGATGACTGTAGAAAAGGACTGCCTTGTAATGGCTCTGAATTACGTTTAAGTGTTCCTTTCCTGTTTAATTCTTCTTCATCTGGTCTTATTACTTTTATTATTTTTGTATGCTTACTTGGGTTCAGTTTGATGGATTTCACGATGCTGGCATATCTGGTTGTTCGGGCTTCAAATTGCAGTTAATTTATAAACCACTAAATTTTCAGTGCTGTCACGTAAACATACATGCCATATAAGCCCATATCTGTTGCCATGCCATGCATGTGGAGCTGAAATGGATTTGATATCTTTATCTTGTGCTCCTGACAGCTTCACTTGGCTTTTAATATCTCTCTCCAGGATTTACAGTGGCATTTCAGTTTCATGAAGCATTGTGAATAACTGCCATTAAAAAAGAACGAGCTGAGGAGAAAACACTCTCTTTTATGGTTCTCCTCTTTTTCCCCATGTGGAGCTCCACTTCAGCCCTAACAGAGGGCTTCTTATTTTGCCAGACATACTCCATGACTGGGGAAGTCTGTGCTGCAGTGCACTGAATACCTGCACTGGGTTAGGGCAAGCGTAATGGCTGAGTTTCAGTAGAGCCCAATGGAGAAATCTCTGTGAAGTTCTGTTCTGAAGTACAAAAGTATAGAATGCAGGATAATAGCCATAATATATGGTATTAAACCATACCTTTCTGAAGTTTACAAAAGTTTATTTGTTCTTTTTATCAAGTTTTCTTCATAAATCCAGCCTTTGTACTGCAAAACTAGTACACATTTATTGTGTGTAGTACACATTTATAGTATGGCAATAAATCTCTTCTCTCAAAAAGGATGATTTACAGGAAGAGCTGTGAAAATGTAGGTATACCAATATGAATGGTATGATAATTTCATCCCACACCACTACAGTAGTCTGGGAGATTTTATTTAGAAAATCCACATTTTTAAATTTAGTTTCTACGTTTTTGAGCAAGCTATCAATATTTGAAAGGCATAGGTTAAAGTCCAGAATATGGAGACCACTTCAGGTACAGAGTAGATGTGACTAAGATTAAAATAATAGCATTTCTGTTTGGATGCAGCAGCACAAGACCTTAACACTGTGCTGCTTCCAGTAACATAATCGGACCATGAGAATTTTGTAGGGATGAAATTCTTATTAGATAATCTAAGATAAATCCATGTATTTAAAATACTGAGAATATTTTCTGCCTTTCTTTTCTAAAACTTTTATTTCTGGACTTCAGGTATGTTTCTGGGTTTAATTTTCCTCCATGCACTAGAAGAAATTTGGGTTTATTTAATCCCAATTTTTGTGTCTATCACAAAGCTAAGTGAAGAGTTTGTAGTGTTGCATGCTCTCTGCAACTGGAAAATGACAGTGCCTATTAGAAGTAAGTTAAAGCTGTCAGAACTAACCAAATTAATGTTGTCTCCCACAGCTTAAAAATCCACTTGGTATATATTAAAGACATAAAATTAAAACTATATAGTTGAATTAGTTTTAAAATTAAATTAAAAATACATAAAAATGTATTAGGAAAAGGTATTTTACTCTTATATTGAAAATATATTCACAGAATTGCATCCTATTTTCTTACCCCTGTGAGAATTTTAACTTTTAAAAGAGTGCTACCAAATGATTGTTGATAATCTTTCATCTATTGATAGTACTGTTAAAGGCAGTCAGTGAGATAGGGATTTGGATAATTTTAGAGATGAATGACATGTAGTTTTAAAAAATGCATATTCTTCCCATGTTAACAGCTTTAATAATAACTCAGGAGTAGGATAAAAACCTTAAGTTTTCTGTACTGCATGTCTGTAGCAAAAATTATAATTTGGCTTGTTTTCAGAGTGTCATGTCAAGTGCATTTAACATACAAGGTCATAAAAACTCAATTTGCACTTATGAGTCCTAAGAAGAATTAGCATTCCACAGAAGCTGTCCTTGTAACATCAGAAAACAGTGCTCATGTTTCAGCTGTCCTTAGACTGGATATAGGCCTGAAATTAATTTCAGGTCCTTTTCTTATATCAAATGCATCCAGAAAGAGCTTTTCTTGTCTTCTGAGGAACAGCAAATTGCAGAGGGTTAATCTAGTTCGATGAATTCTCTGGAGCCATTTCTAGAAATGACACGTCTGACGATACTGAAGCTGAAATGAAATGATACCAAAATTTATAAATCAAAAAAGTTTCAACTCTTTTTGTAGTGGAGCAGAATTATTTATATGCAATAGTTCTCATTTTGTGGTAGTGGTAGTTTAAATACGTGCCTTTTCATTTGACTTACATGTATTTAATGATTGGTTTGCAAAAAAAATGAGCCATCTTTCTGAATAGACTGAAAAGTAAAAGTTGGTGTGACCAGGCTACAGGCAACCTTATTGACTCAAAATTAGTATGTTGGAAGTGTAGGATCTATTTCTTACCACATATTTAGTGTATAGCTTTCAAAAGTCTTTTTTTGCCTCAGTGTTTTATTCACCCAATAAAAAAGTCTTTCTCAAGACACGCTGCAGGATACATTAATTACTGGATGAAATCCTCTGTAGCACTCAGTTTTCTCCAGAGTCCTTATAGTTAGACTGACTGTATCTTACACGATGTAAGGAATAAACACTTTCCTTTTCGCCTCCTGCTGGACAGGTGGATTGCCTGTAAAAAAAGCTGTTCTCACAAAAGCAAAGGTTTAGAGGGCAGAACATGCTCCGGTGAGAATATAGGGAGAAACATCACTCTGAGGCAGACCTGGAGGTGCAGTCGCTCCTAAAGTCTCGTTTCAGTCCTCCAAAGTAGCTCCTTTGAAAGCTGCTAGCAACAGACTTGCTCGGGGCCAGTTTTTCACAGCCCAAGAAGGAAAGGTAAAGAACTGTTACGTTTTCTTTACTTGTCTGTTTTCATGCATAACTGTTGCAAAAAAAAAATCTGTCAGTCAGCTGTGAGTCACACCTCTAAGGACGATGTGTGTACGAGCAACGTGTGCAGTGACATCTCAGGGAGCTGCAGTAAGTACTCTGGTTGACTCCTTCAAGGAGCTGAATCCAAAGAAATTACACAGCTTGTCCCCCTGCCTCCTCCCCTCAAATCAGCTTAAAGTGGCTAAAAATGTTTCTCAGGGAAATGCAATAAGTAACAAGATTTAATAAAAGAAAATCAGCTGAATATGAGGAGTTGCTATTCTTTTTTTTCTTCCTAGGTAATATCAGATAATAGTGAGAAAGTGATTACATTTTAACTAAATGAATTAAACATAGCTCCAAAAACATAAATTAGAATTTAACTATGCCATTAAACCAATTTAATTAGCAAGCCATCATTACTAGATAATAAAGACCTAATACAAAATGTGCAACAATTTCTTGTATACACAGGAAAAAAAAAAGCAAGCAGTAAATTTCATTGAGCAGATGACTTTCTGTTACATTAGTTGAGGAAAAAAATGCTGAATGGATGTTTTAGTATGTAATGAGAATGAAGAATTAATAGAACAGTTGGACAGCCCAATTTTAGCCATAAATGATTTTCTAGTTAAGGGAAGACCCTTGGGAATACCAGAAGAAAATGTATGCACTATTGATTTTCTTGGCATGAAGTTTTTTTGGGCCAAAATAGCCAATGAATTTATAATATCCTTAAGTTAACATGCCTTAGAATTTCTCCATAATTTCAGAAAAAACCAGTCAGTTGAAGGCTTCACCAACTCATGGGGAACTGCATCTCCTAAGAATACACAGCATGAGCATATATTAAAAGGTGATAGTTTTCCTGAGACAGAAATAGTCTTCAGGCTGATTAAAACATTTTTGTTTTGCTGAATTTGTGTGCTAGCTGGGTGGAACCTGACTCAAGTTTTGCAGATGCGAGCAGGCATTTGGTCTGTTCCTGTAGTTTGCCTCTGCTTTTGGTTTTCTGTCAGAACTTAAGCTTGCCCCTGCTAGGTTTGCAGTACATGTCAGGAAAGATCGGAGTCTTTGTGCTTCTTAATGCATTTAATATTGTTGCTGCAGGCAGAACGTGCCTTGGTGGTGCAGCCCAGCGCAGTTATTTTGGCGTGGTACCACCGGCAGGGACGCCAAGAGCCAGTCCTGCAGGAACATCCAAAAATGCATTTCATTGCTGTTTCCTCGTCGCTGAGATACAAATGGTGCCAGTAGATGGCAGTCTGGTACTGTGCTTCTCATCCACCAGCGGTCAGATGACAAAACTATCCTTTTAATTTTGATGCAATTAACACTGTAGCTTAAAGAAATGCTTTTAGCCTGATAATTCTCACGGTTTTGGTTTCTTCTCTGCCCTCATTATCGAAGCTCTGGCAGGAAGTCCACCCCTCTGCTTTCTCCTCTGCCTGATACCAAGATTCAAACTTTTACCTTCCAACCACGGCTGTGTGAAACTGGGAGTAGGTGTATGAAAGTGGCTGTGTAGCCTGTCCCTATGGCACTGACAAGGCTATATAATTTATAAGCTTCATATTTTAAAACTCATTCCGTCTGAGTAACTTTAATCACCCTACCTGCAATCCTCCCTGTAGTATCATGAGGTCAGGCACTCTCTCGCCTGAATGGCTGCGTTGTGTCGATGTACGAGACTGAAACAGTTCCATGCTCAACCACAGGAGCATAAGGAATGTAATTTGTTGTTCAGGCCCAACTCTTACAAGCTGTTAGGCACACGCACAACTTCAGGCAAGTGAGTTGTTTCCATAGCAGTTGGAGATACTCAGGGATTTATTTATCTACAGACTTACGGGGTCTTTGGGCAGGATGGGGGCATTGTTTGTAAACTGGTCTGTAGAACCCATCAGTGTGCTTCAGTCACTGTGGATACAAAGAGTTACTATATTAACACATATGATTGCATTTGGGGGAAAATACATTAATATCTTAAATCTTTTTCTAATACCACTTCCCATTATGTCTAGATGTGACTTTAGACAGGAAACAAAGTTGGTGATGTGTGTTAATTATACACTCTGAGTGAAATTTTATATACACAGAAGTGCTGCTTCTGAAACAAGATGGTCAACACCATGGACCAGTGAATAGACTTACCTGATAAACTGATATAATTGGGGTCCAGGTTTGCCTGCTTTTTTGGCTTTACCTCTCCCTGAGCTGTTTAACATTGTAACTTTAGTTGGCATTAAACTACCGCTTCTGTGTTTGCTAAAAGGTTAAGAAAAAGCTAAATATGGGCTTTGAAAAGACACTGACAGGTTACAATACATCCACAGAATGATGCTTAGACAGGAGGCTTCATAACACCAGTAAAATACTCTATTTAATGTTGGAGTGGGTGAGAATGTGCATAAATGTACTCTGCTGTACTGTTCCTTCACTGTTGCTGTGAAAGCAGCCTCATCTGAAAAAGCAGTAAGATCAACCCTCAAATCTATCATATCTAACCTTGTAATTAGTGGTGTGGAAACCAAATGGACTTCAGAGTGCAAAAAACGTGGGCATATTTTATGTCAGAATGAAGGTACTGTGCAACATATTCTCGCTGGTAAGATACCTTTACTGGTGTAGCTCTGCTCAAGGAAACATTTGTATTATTTGTGTGGCTGCAAGTCCTGCTGCAGAGTTAGCCACTGGGTTGTTGGAGCAAGTCAGGCCTGGGCAGTTGATACAACGCACAACTGTAACACAAAGGGTGATTGAAAACCAGGTGATCACCCATAATGCTAATGGATTTTTGCCACAGCAAAGAAATATCAATTAAGATTCTCATGAATTATTTATGCTTTATTCTCCCCCAATCCCCCCACCCCTCCATTTAGATTCTAAATTGAATGTTAGCTTTAGGTCAGAATTTTATGTGGAGATCTGTAACCCTTCTGAGCTGCACATGCACTCATTAGCTGCAGGCACATTTGCACATGTGCTGGATTTCTCTCTTGTAGCTGCCAGTCTATTAAATAAAGACCAGGTTCCATCCTCGAAGCCCTGCTGCTGTGTTGCCTCCTACAGGAATATGCCTTTTTATGTTTCTAAAAGCTGTCTCAGCCCAAGGATTCTTTCTCAGGTTTGAGGAAATGACCAGCTGTCAAATTAACAGCTACGAGGGTCGCTTTTTCTTTTACTTTGATTTCAGGGAATTACTATTCAGCCTCTAGCAGTAGTCTTATTATCCACAAAATTTTAAAGAAATTTGCAATACTCCATGTGTGTGTGCTCTGCCAAGATCTTCTGGCTGTGTGAAAAAAATGAGAAGCCTTTTTGGCCACGTTTCACTGGGTCTTTCTGTCAGGTGATGCTGACAAGACATTACAAAGGCATTGTAGACTTTAGGATCAGTTTGACTGTAATGGCTTGTAAAAAAACCCCACAACTAACCATTACTAGTAATACTTAGCTATTAATTGGAAAGTTCTCATGGAGTATTTTTGGTCCAAACAAGCTTTACACTGTTTGAAGTAAAAACAGAACCTGCCTTTGCATGCAAAGTGTGTGTGTGTGACCTAGAAATCATTGGAGAACAAAATGCTCTGCTTTCCCCCAAAATAACTGAAGAGTAGAGCAAAGCCTTCATTAGCTCTTCCTTCCCCAAATTTTTCTGTGTTTGGTACCTTACTGGGGTCTTTTATTTGTTAATAATTTTTGGATTTCTATTAGAAGTCAGTTTTATTGCACTGTTGAGATTTCAGGATGTGATCTTGTCTGGTGCCTCTTCCAGTGGGAGAGGCATGTACCAGAGAGGAAATGCGTTCAAGTACTTGCTGCATTCTGTGGATACTCTGCTGCTGCTGCTGGCTTGACAGCCAGAGAAATGTTGGTTCTCTTTAACTTAGTGAATTCTGGGAGGTCTTTTTTCCTTTTTAACATTTCTGAATTAGATGAAGGAGGGGAAAACTGGAGAGACAGGCATGCTGCAATGGAAAATTAATCAGAAATCAATCTTGTGACAGTTGTAACTGCACTACTGATGAGCAAAATACTCAAAAATAACAGATTCTCACTATTGCTGGCATGGCACAGAAAGTTTGGGGTTAAAATGTTGTTACCAGTGCCTGGAAGCTCTCAGTAGCGCAAAAGTTGCTGATATAATCCTGACACCTCTGGGATTTTGCATTCCTTAGTAAATCCTGTCTCAGATGTCAGGGTTTGGATTTTATTTTTCCCTTTTCCTCTTAACAGTGTGTTTACAGGATTCACAACAATATCTCAGGATTTGTTCTTCTTGTAAAGCTGGTAAGAGTGATGTAGTTAATCTTCTTCACTGCGTTCCAAATGCATGCCCTGTTCCTCAGGCTGCCGAAGAAAGTATTTGGTATTAGCCAATATACATCTCCTTGTTTTCTTCTTCACATCCTACTTTCCCAACTCTGTTTCATTTTTGTAATCACAGTGATATATGCATTGTGAATGTCACTTTTATAGTACCTAATCTAGCATGGTATTAGCATAATCTCTTTTAATTTTTATGTTCTTAAATACTTTTTATTCTCTCTTTTTTAATATAAAAAGGGGTCAGTTGGACAAAAGTTGAAGAAATTCACATATTCTTTTCAGTTCTCTCTTCTGGGTAGTGTCTTTTACCATACAGCAGCAACTGCTGGAAAAAAAGTGCTGGCAGGAAGGCAGCTATTTTTAGAAAAACCTGAGTTTACTGCACACAGTTCTCTCAATTGAAATGTTAAAAAGCAGCTTTTCATCACTCACTTCTTTGTCATTGAAAATAGAGTTCCCTTTTCCTGTTATTTTATCCATAGATTCAGTATCTTACCTTTTTACGAATTGAATTTCGTAAGCCACTTATCTGCCCATGATTTTAGTTTAGCCAAATCCATGAGAACTTTATTGCTTCCCTATTGTGTATTTGTTGACTCGCCCATTCTGTATGATCAGCACATTTCATCGCTTCACTGAGTTTTCCTCCTTTCATGTTGATAAAGTAAACAAAATCAATACTAGTATTACAGTACTCCACGAGTCAGCTTCTTCCATTTGGGTCTGCTTATAGTCAATAAGTACATTATGGCTCTCGTGTGTTCACTGGTTTTTGTGCTCTTAAGCACCTCATCTCTTATGTCTCACATACTAAAGCGAATACAGGGCAATAATTTGCAGCAATCATGAGAAGTCGGACGCTGCTTAGAGTCAGGTCTCCAAAAGGCTGAACAAAAAGTTGTGTCAGCTCTTTAAAGAGCAAAAAAATTGCAAGAGATTATCCCTAGAGGTTACTTGTAAAAAACAGAAGAGCACTCATACCTGTTCTTGTTTATTTATTCCTCTCTCTGTGTTACAGAACTCTTCTGTATAGCACATGTATCTGTGATGGGACATGATGATATTGGCTGTCCCTGAGTATGATTGTTTGATTTTAGTATCAAGTGTCATGGCTACCTGCCTCCATGATGATATTCTGGCAAGATCAAGCTCAAGATGCTCTGTACCAAGAAGGCAAGTTCCTGACATTTGTGCGAGAATGGCAACTTTTAACTTCAAGGAAGTTACAGACTTGTGATTAGTCCTGGCATTGATCACTGAAGAAATTAGGCATACAACATCAAACTTCTGCTTTTGCTTTCTACGGAGCAGACCCAGCCTATTCTTCAAAATATTTAAAATCAGTACGAAAATAAATGTCTTACAAATCATAAAATATTACATTGCAGCAATATAATCATGTTTTACCTGGCATTTAATAAGAAGCCTACTTAATTCAAGCTCCAGCTCAAATAAGAATCCTTAGTCAATGAACCTATGAGTAAAGAGCTTGTGAAAGAAGGAGAAAGATTTATGTGTGCCTTTCTTTTTGCTAAAATGAATGAAAACATCTAGCATGAATGAATATGTTCTAGGAATTTCGTTTTGAGGACTGGACCCTGACATGACAGTTACCTTTAAAGAGGGTGCTTGGTCTTATTGTACCCCAAAAAATAATACTGGGGCACAGTCTACTCTTAGAAATAAAGACTTTAAAGTAAAGAAGACAAAGGCTGGAAGCCAGGGGAAGGAAGCATCAAGATGTGACATAAACTGATTACAGTCACACTGTAAGGGAGTTTTATTTATGTCCCTTGAAATACAATATTTTAAGACAGCTTTCAGAAAAGGCTGAGAGATCCATATCTTCATGAAGCCTATTCTATTATATCCAGTTGCAAATACAAATCAAACAGAGTTTCTACAATGCCCTTTGAACTCCACAATAAATTCTAGACACAGAAGAGATGCTATCTTTTAATTTTCACAATATGGATGTTCTCTTCCCATCTATAACAAGTTGATGTACTTTTTTCTGATAGCAACAAGCCTGTCTATTGGAAATAATGCCTAAAATAACTTCTAGTGTAAAATATAGCAGATGAGGTGCTGGTTTTTGTGTTGCAAGCATTATGGCTGAATTTATTTGCCTTTAATAAAAGAAGAAAGTGAAGTAACCCTGTGCTTATGCTTCACCCGAAGCAGTTCTCTGTCTAAAACTCTCCTACTTTTGACATTTATCCAATTCAGTTTTAATGCATTATTACTATAAGGAGAGCTGGTATTCTTTGTCATTATTTCAGGACTGTCTTCAAGGTCTCTGGACAAGGTAAGAAACAGGGTAACAACAAAAAGCCCAGTCTAGCCTTGTGTAAGTGTTTGCACATTCACAGTTACTATTCTTATGGCTATTGTTCTCTCCCTGAACTGCACAGCTTAATTGTGCTTGTCAGCAAAAAAGAAAAATTGTTTTTAAAGGTGCATTTGTGGTTTTCCTCAGGACAAGTCTCTTGGCTGTACTCACTGGAAGAAATGCCTCCTGCATTTTGCATCACATTTGGACTGGGAGATCCATCCAGTCAGGCATCTGCTTCAGTATTCTGTGCTCTGTTTCCTAATATTTGATCAAAATGTTGGATTCCCTCTCTTCATAAACCCATCCTTCACAGCTACTATGTTCTTCCATCCAGGAATCATCAGTGTCAGCATTGATAGGAACAAGAAGACTGACAGCCACCTCACTGAAAGCAGTTCTTGGCTTAGCAAACCTAAGTGTATTCAGTGTATTTCAGTGAAAATGAATATAATTTCCCTGATGAACCTGTTTTGAGGTGTCATATTTAGTCAGGGAATAAGATTAAAAATATTTCAGATACTGCCTCTCATTATTGCATAATGCATCATGTTTAACATAGATTTAACTAAAGTTATCTACCATTACAATTTTCTGTGCACTATTAAGTCACTACTGCTGCCAAAGTGGGGAAAAGCCTTGCACCATCACAGAGCACCTAACCAGCTAGGTAAGGGAAACAACCACAAACTAATTTACTAATTTTGTGTATCTCAAGATATTTCAGTCCCATAGAATTTCACAAAGGAAGCAAACACAAACTACGCTGTAATATGAGAAACATCCTGGCTGCCTTTTTAAACAGTGCCAGTTAGATTTATACTAGCAGTCCTCAAATAGGTCTTGGTTTTGAAACTTTCAGAGTCAGTAGGCAGAGGAACACGTGAGTTCTTACTGGCTGTTACAAGTCCCACGTTGCTCTTTAATCAGAAGGTAAATAACACTGAGGGAGACCAGGAGGACCACAATTCACTCTTGAGTGTTTTTGTGACACAGCAGTAATGAACCCTACATTTTGAGGTTCATTAATGACACAGTAGCATTAGCAGCTGACTGTACCCTAACATAACTCCTTTTGTTCCAGATGCACTTAGCCATGTACCCATGTCAGCTGCTTTGAGATTGCAATCGGATGAGCTGCACCCAGTGAGGGACACCTCTCCAGTTTTTATAGCAGCTGACCTGTCTCACACACTGAATGGAGTTCTGTGGCTTCTTGGTCAGAGACAGAGCAAATTAAATCAGTCAGATTAAAGTAGGCTCTCACTAGTAATGTGTCCCATGGGTGCCTCCTGATCTCTGCATACAAAACATGAAGAAAATAAAATTTTATATACTTGAGGGAGTAAGAAATCTTACCCTGTACAGCACATTCTTTCTTTCTAACTGACAAGCAATATCATAAAGGCAGCTGCCAAGGACGTAACATGTCCTTTAAAATGTAAATTGTTTAGGACTGAACCACCCTTCTACAAAGATACCTCTTCAAAGGAGCTTCTTCGAAACAAAGCTATGCAGATACCATACATTGTTGCAGGGGAACTTTTAAGAGAGCCTTTAAAGCTTTCTCCCATTATTTCCATAGAATTCATGGAAGACTATATTCCAGGATATGTTATTTTTCGTGCAGGTTACTAAAAATTGGTTAAAAAATGAATAGATACAGTGAACCTGAGTGGAGTTCCTACCTTCCCCCATAACAACCTTAGAACAGAAATATTTTGACTAAGAACCTGAACCTATCTTTCAGAAAATTGGCTGGTGCAGGTTCTCTCTAGATGGCAGTGGAGCTCTTTCAATAATTGTTCTGCTTCCTTCCCCCACCCTCTTTCCATTTCTTCTGGAGACTCATTTTCAGCTGTATTGCTCTATGATTTAACAGGGCTTTGATGCTGTGAGATGTTGGCGGGCACAAATCAGACTTTCTTTTCTAAAAGGATAATATACTGCTTTTTCAAAGTCAATTAACACTTAGGGCAAATGAAATGGGGAGAGCTAAAGGTCAATTACTAAAGGATGGCCACAGAAATTTTTCTGGTTTACACAGCATTCATCCAGGGATTGCAGATCAGTGGGGAAAAAAAGGAAATAGTAATTAGCTCATTTGATTTCTTGATGGTTACCAACAAGATAGTTAAATACAGCTTATCTCTTTTATTATTATCAAGTATGACTGGTGCTAATAATCATTCTGACCAGCTCCAGACCATGTTTTCTCAAGGCATTGTACCTCCATCACGGTAGCTGCGAGGTGGTTGTGGCAATTTGTGCACCACGCAAAGGTTAGCAGAGAGAATAGCCTTAATACTTCAGGTTTGGAGTGGACTTAGTAAGCTTTATGTGTAAAAGAAATATTGTGGCTGAGCAGTCCAGCTATTAAACAAAGAAGGGCGTTAAAGGAAGGGAGACTGAGTGCCTTTTTCACTGTCATTCATCACCCTGTTTAAAACAAGCAGGTAAGTTAAAACGTGGCCTTTGGAGGTCTGTGGTGCTCTTTCACTGGCTAACCACCGGCTTAGTTTTCATGTCATGACTGTGATGCTCTTTCACAGGTGAACTGTTATGGATTTAAAGATTTAATCAGACAGGACTCCAGCTGCTCAGATTTATGTATCTTCATGTTACTCATCTGAGTCGCTCTGGCATAAGTGAGGCAACTGACCATTGTAAACCACAAACATCTAAATCATTTGAGTTGTATGCCTTGTTTAGAAAAGGGAGATTCATGTCAAGAGAGCATGCAGCTTAAAGGGTTCCTCCATAAAAGTAACAGTAACCCCAAATTTAAAGGACCATTCATAACAAAGTGATGTTGCAGATTACTCTCTTGTCAGCTTAATGGTGACTACACATGAAAATGGCCAGCCTTGAATCTGCGCTCTCCGCTTGCCTTTTGTGTGTCAAACAGCTTTCCAGGCAAGACTCACACTTAAGATTGCAGTCAAAGTTCATCTCTATCTTTTTTAGAATAACTCTGCTGAATTTAATAACCTTTCCCTTTTTTGAATACGGAGTTTCTGTTTGCAGTTACATGAAAAGAAAAAAAAGGCCAGTGTTACAAGCAGCAGGAGATTATTTTGGGCCTAACTATTCAGAGGGCTTTACAAGACCATGAGGGCTAGGCAAAGCACATAATGAGCAAATTCTTTTGAGGTAAATTATTTTTCGGGATTCTGAATGGGTCTTTAACTTGTGTGGGAAAATACACTGTGTGTGGCACTTGACTTGCATGTAGGTAGTGACTTACCTGCTAGCTGTCAGCGGCGTTCATTTCGGCGTCTGAGACAGCAGGAGAAGTAATACAAAGTGCTGGACCTAGAAGTCGTGCTCCCTTGTTTTCTGGTGTGTCAGAGAGGCAAACCTCTCTCCAGCAATGAGTATGTGTGTGTAGTGCAGTGTAGTGCACTGTCTGCCCTCACCACCTGCAGCCAGCAGGCTCGATCCTTTTGTTTTCAAAGCTCAGCAGCTCTGCTCTCCAGCCACAGGCACAGAGGCATGGTGCCAAATTTGTTTCCTTGAGTTTACGAAGGCAGGATCAAATGGGGAGCTCTTCTTCCTACAGCTGCAAACTATATCCCACTTGAAGGACACATGTAAAGTTTTGTTGTGGCAGTGGCTGCTATTTCGGTGATGCCTGAGCTATCTAGAGAGTACAGAGGCTGCACATTGGTTTGCCTTGCATGGTCCAGTCCAAAGAGAGACGTTTTCCTGGCAAACATGCATCCTGCTGCCTGGGTGCAGTGTTTTCCCTGGACAGAAAGTTGGCGGGTAGGTGCTGTATCTTTCTGTGGAACTGTAGCATGTAGGGCTATTTTGGAGATGTGTCTGCACGCAGCAGACACTTGACCAAATTTCTGGGCAGGTTTTATAGCACATGTGATCCAAGTGCTTCTGTGGTATGTCTTACTCTGATTTCACGTTTCTCTTGTCATATCTACTTACCTTGCAAAAGATGTATTTGGGGCAGAAAACACGATATTTTTTTGGACTGCTGAGTGCCCAGGAAACCAGGGCAGGTGCACTGAGCACATTCAGGTCAGTTGTACTGTGCCTATAACTGATCTGTAAATGTAACAGAACACAGTGCAAGGGGCACACATTGGGAAGAAATCACATTTTTCTTTTTGTCCTGGAAAAACACCAGCTTTGCTGAGGTGGCCTCAGGGTTGTCATTGTGATGACCCTAAAACAATTTTGGGGAGCAGCCTTCCATGGGTGAACTATGTTACCACCGTCTCTGTTCTACTGGGGAGCAAGAAATTCCAGCAGTGTGCCTGTAGATATATATACAGGGAGATTCTCCTTCCCACAGCAGAATTGTGAGACTGACTCCCCTTTCTCCCTTTTATGGACTTAATTTTGTTCTCCATTGAATGAGATAGCATCTATCCTGCACTACTAAAGAAAAAGGAAATTTGGATGCTACTTTTGTATTCACAGCTTTGAATTGGTAAGCTTGTGAGAACAGCTGTTCTTTACTTCAACAAAATCAGGAAACGCAGAGATGAGCAACAATGAAAAAAAAACCAAACCCTGGGTGATCAAAAACAGTCCCTAAAGCTTTGTTTGTGTATAATGTCTTTCCATCTGAGCCAGCATCCATTGAAATAAATGATAGCTCCTTTTCTCTATTGTCGACAGAAACAGCTTCAGGCAAAATTGGCAAGGTACGTTAGACTGCAGTTTCCCAGTGTGTAATGTTTTAGGGAACTCACTCTCCCACCCAGCACAGAGAGGGTGAAATCCACTGTTTTACATGAAGTAAGGCAATGACAAAAAGATAAACTACAAGTTTTAAGTAATTGGTATTGATGTATAGCAAGATTTAAAACATGAAAGCTTTCCTTATGAGCTGATGCCATGATTCAGTTCAGGCAATCTTCCTTAACAGATGCATAAAACCCAGGATGTTTTATGGCCATTACCATTTATAACTCTTCATGGTCCTTCTCGTGAGCCACTCAGATCAGAATCTTTCAGAAAACATGCATTCTATTCTGGAATCCAAATAGTCATGTAGCTGTAGAAAAGTCATTTATGATTTAAAAAAAAAGTCTGCAAAAAGTCAGTAAGTAATCTATTTACACTCCTTGTCTCCTTGATCCCTGGAAACAGGGAAATAGACCTGAGCTATGAATGTGTATTTACGGGATATTTCTTGTATTTCAGTATTTACAGTGGACTGTAAGGAAAATGAGTTTAAAATAACAAAATTAATATTTCATTTCTTTTAATTCGATAGAGGGGGGTTCTTGAACTTGACAAGGCTCAAGTTCAAGACTAATTAATTTTCTCTTCTGCTTAGAAGATGTGTCTTCCATTTGTATTAGGCTATGAAAGAAACAGCATTTTTGTTCCTTGGAATATGCTCCCTGGTCTCTTGCCTCTTATAAGTAGGATTATTGGAAAAGGATATCAGTGGGTTATTGGAAATTATTGCCTGGGTGTTTTGTTGGATATTGGGCTACTCTGGTAAGGTCCATAGGAATCAAGAAAGCACACAGAACTAATATCTCTTTTTTTGCCATGTAGAAGGACACTGAAGGGTGGTTCTTCAGGAAGCTGTACCTACAGGAGACTGAGGCAGTAGAGCTTTGAGGATGGAGGTAGAGAACATCAAGAACTGAAAGTGTTTATGGAAAGTGTATTTATGGAGAAGGCTCTCTGATGGAAAGCTTTTGGTAGTTTCTTTTCCTTGGACAGGTCTAAAAGACAGGAAGGAGAGACTTCCCCCCCACCCCACCCCGCCTTTGTTATTCTTGTTATTGTTGTTGTTTTGCAGACAAACCCGAAAAAGAGAAGGGAAGAAATTTTGATGGGGAATTTCATGGAAATATTTTGTCATCTTCACGTGATGCAGCCGCCACCAAACTGTTGTTTTCTGTAATGAATGTGAAGGCTAAAGGGGAACTGAAGAGCCTTACCTGCTATGAAGTAAGATTTGAATAAATATGAGCTGCATCTTTTGTTCAAGTCAGCCCCAGAAATGGTTGTTTACCCGCGTGGAAAAAACCTCTTGATGTATGTATATGTCCTGTGACCAAGAGAATATAAAATACTATTGGAATTTAGAGCAGTTCATTAATTACTCATAAAATGGAGTTCACTGTGAGCCACATATTGAATGATGCTGGATTTATCTTATGTGATTCATATAGGGTTTATACCATGTTTCCGATGGAATGAGTATTAAGCAAGGGAGTTTATCATACCTTCCTTGTCAAGCAGATACAAGTGAGTTTCAGAGGGTGAAATACTGTATTCCCACACTGTTGAAGAAGAGATCAATGGCCTTCTTTCTTGACAAACTTTAGAAAATCTGTGAAGTAATCCACTTGTGTTACTCTCAGCTGAGTGTTGCATATTCCATCATGTGATTCAAAGCAATTTTTTTAAGGGAGAAGCTTTTTTCTTCTTTTTTTAGGTAATACCATAAAGAATGATGTGCAAGAGAATATAGATTGTGTCAGAGTCCTTTCAGATTCAAATTTTCAGCATTTTCTTCTGCTACAATGGTTTAATTTAGAGTAGTCTTCTTTTGGTATGGGATCTGTATCTCTAATGAAACTGAAGAGCATGAAATGTGGTTTCCCTTCTTTTAAATGAGGCCAATTTTAGAGAAATAAAATGAGACATGAATAAATTGTTGAAGTCACAGTGCATGAAATTAAGAGAGCCCTTGACTATATTGGCAACAAGTTTTCTCTCTAGTGTTTTGATGACCATATAGCTAAGTGGTTGTGGGCTAATTGTGAAGAGTTTTATTGTTTTGTTTTGGTTTGGTTCCTATGCCTTTGGCAGATATACTGGCTTCAGGTTATTTTGAGGATTCCATGGTCCTGATCCCACAGTTGTTTTGAGGCAGGTGGAGCATCCTGGCTCCAGCCAGGTTTTCTGTGTGTAGAAGCACCTGCTTGTTGATTTAAATATCCCTCCTTGCAGGCAGGTACACTGAAATCCACAGGGCTCTGCACAGCCCCATCTTTTCCTGGATACAAAGAACTGCAGAATCAGAGCTATTGTCAGGATTTTTGAAAATTTTCGATGCAGTTGTGAGTCTCCAGTCCTCTGTGAAAGATCTACTGCAATGCAGTGGGGTGAGTTAACCTGGCAAAGAGCAAATACCTACCCAGCTTCTCTCTCAATTCGCTTCCTCAGCAGGACAGAAAGAAAAACAAAATAGAATGAGAAAGCTGATGGGTCAAGCTAAGACAGGGAAACCACTTAGGAGTTAGTATTGCAAGGAGAAGAGACCTTAACAGATGCATTACTAGAATTACTATTTTTTTGCCAATTTAAATAGAGTATTTGGGAAAAAAAAGACAAATATTACAATAATACTTGTCTTTCCATATCTCCCAAACTTATCTTCGCTTCTTTATTTTTCTACCCCCCACATATCAGGTTCTGAAAATTTTCCTTTCAGAATTATCTCCCAAGAAGAACTCTGCTTTTCCTGAAGCAAATCACAGAACACCCTCAATGTCCTCCAGCAAATTTTGCACTCTTCCACGTCTTCTGGAGATTCAAGAATGACAGAATTCTGTAGGAAAAGAAGAGAGAAATATAAAAGGATTTGAAAAATCAAGGCCTTAAAAATGGATGAATAAAATCAATCGAATTCAAATAAATTCAATAGGGTAAACAGTGAGAAAGGGAAATTAAACATTCTAAAAGTTAAAAACAAAGATACAGTAAATTTCAAAATTTTACCTTTTTGTACTATTTTGGATATATTTTTTAAAATGGAAAAGAAGTCCTGATTTTCTGCCACCAAAAAAGGAAAAAAAAAGCCAAGAATGCTTTAATGAATAGAGCACTAATTTTGAATGAGTACTCATCAGAACACAAGAGAATTCCAGCATTTTTGCGAAATAGAACACTTCTGGTTTAAAGAACATTAACAGGTGTCAGGTTTTTTTGAATTGTGACATTTCCTCAGTCATTTTAAGCTTGATGTGTCTCCGAGCTCTGCTTTAGTAACCTAAAAGAAAAATTTCATATTCTTGATCACAGTAAATGTGTGATTTAGGAGTCCATTGTTTAATAACATTATATTAGCAATCTAATACTGCTGTTGAACTTCACTTATAGACCCACTGACTTCAGTAGGATTGCAGCGCTGCACTGGTTTGGGATCTAAATCACAGCATCCCTGAAAGCAAAGGGAATATATTGATTTAACAAGCGGAAGATCTGGTCTCACATGCACACAACCTTACTTATTTAAATCAAAATTCAGTGTCTCTTGTGGAATTATAATGGTTTTAGAGATATATCTCCAGCCAAGGTTGTATGGGAACACATTTGTATTGGTGTTCAGCGTGAGAAAGACTTCAAACTTAAATTGTTCATAAACCTGTTCTATATTGTTTTAGTGGAGAGGATGGGAAAAGACTAACTTTTCTTGGTGAATCTCTGAGGTATGTAAAGAGTGTGGTAGAGAAGAATATTATTTGTTCCTCTAGCTTAAACATCTATCAGTGTAAGCCTGAATGTATATGGTAACTAAATGGCAAATCAAGAAACCCTGTCAAAAATGCTCAGTCTTGGAAATTAAGTATCACTTCATGTAAGAGAAAAATGATGGTAGATCAGAAATACTGATGCATGAGAATGGAAATAATTGTGGTTTCCATGAGAAGATTGCCAGTTTGCAGGATTTAAATTGCATGCAAACTGGATTTTACATCTCTAATTGAAGATGTGTTGCCTTAGAGGCTTGACTTGACATTGACAAACTTCAACAGAATACAAAGACAGGGAAATGGGCTTTTGTTTGCCTTGAAAGTGATTAACAGACCCATACTGTGATGTTCCTTTTATTCCTAGGAATGCCAGTGGGATGATAAGGTTACTTCTGCAGGAGATTAAAGGTGCTAGTTACACAGCGGTGGTAAGAGGTATTGAAACACAAACAGGCCATGCAGAAAGACTCTGATTTCCCAGAGAAAAACCTCTTATTTTCTAAGATTATAACAAGTACAAAGGAGGATTTTGGAGTGATGATATTCATGAGGCTTTCTTTTTAATGAATAAAATTCATTCCAGAGAAGACGTAAGATGTTTGATTGATTTTATTATTTAAAACTTTTTGCTCATTAGATTAGAAGTTTTGCATGCATTTAGGAGAGCTTCATCCCGCATAGACATAATTTGGGAATCATGCCATTTTTTGAGACCATGTAGCAATGTTTATTACTCATATTTATTAAAATACAGTATATATTGCTAATTAATGGGTTTTTTCTGCTTTTTTTCTTTTTTCAAGGATCCTGTGTATTTTCCTTTCTCAAACTTGTACATAATGCTGGGGTTCTTTTAATATTCAAAGGACAGAATGGATTTCTTCTACATCTGGTAGAATTGGTTCTTTTTTTCAAAGGAGTCATTGCTAGGTGATATAAGATGATGTAATTTCTAAGGGATAAACACTTTGTCAATAAAAGTTAAGGCATGATATAAGAAGATGAAAAAGATAATGTGAATTCTAAAAAAAGGGTGCTGCTGGGTCAAGGACATTGTCCTTTTCATATAGATAAGCCAAAAGTGAGTTGCCTTTCCTGAAGCTGGCTTTGAGCAGAGTCAATTTTTTTGTCTTTGACTTTAGATGCATGTGAAAGAGTATTTTGCTTATTTTTGTTATTTTATTATATATTTACTTTCATTGCAACATTATCCTTTGGCATTATGTTGCTACTGCTTTATATAGATAAGCACATTACAGAAACTTGTTCAAGAAAAGTGAATGCTCATGTTAATGGAAGCATAGTCTCTCCTAGCCTGGAGGCTGGAGGTGCAAGAATTCCTTTCTGTTCTAGGTCACACACTCAGTTTCTTCTGTTTATTTGAGAAAGGCAGGAGATTGCAGCCAGAAACTGCAAAGTAACCCAGATTTTCAAGTGGCAGTTTTGAGAAATGAACAACAATAATGTGTTTTAGAGACCATGGATGATAATGGTTTATAGGAGTTTCTAGAGAACTTTTTGTAATAAAGATATGTTTTCTGACTGTAATCCTGAGATTTACATTGACTTTCATCACCTTGTCTTGCCCCACTTCTGGACAGGGAGAGAGATGTTTGTAGATAGAGGAGACCTATAATAAAAAGTAATGCATTTTCATCTGATTGTAGCCAAGGATTAATGGGTGGGTTATTCATGCCCTGTTTAAATAAATCTGCATTTAGGAATTGGCAGGGACAGACACATTCTCAGGATGACTGTTGAAGTGTGGGGTGCTCCAACAATGGCTTCAGTGACTGAGCTGTCCATAGGTCTTATTAAACCCTAGGGACTAAAAAGGCTCAAAGAACCTTGTTATAGTTTTATGAAGATTAGATTTTTGTCCTCTTTGCCTGAACTGGTTTTCACTATACCCTATGTGTAATCCTGTGATTTCTCAGTTTGCTCACAGAGTAAGACCCTCAAGTATGAGTAACCCTTAGGTTAAACATACCTTATTATTATAGTCTGAGTCCACTGAAGTATTTCATTTAACTATAGATGATGAAGACAAAATTCTGGAGCAGCACTCCTTGCTTTGTCAAGGTAGCACATTGTGTACACATCTATTACTGTTATTAAGCCAAATAAAAAAGTCAGTGCAATAATGTGGATTTCAAGTTGTTCAATATGCATATAAAGATTATGTGGTTGTATTATATTGTTTCATGCTGCAAAATATTATTGCAAGTACAAGTGCCCCTCTAAAATGAAAAAAACTGTGAGAAAAGGCACTTGCTAGCTGCATGAAAAATTTATATTAAAAAATAAGAATACAGATGCAAATGGACTGTCTGCCAGCCTCTCACAGAGGGAACCATGGATTTGAGAGGTCTCCATACTGCAAAACAAATCAAAACATAGCACAATGCATTCCGTCTTTTGAGAAAAATATTTTGTTTTGTTTTTTTTTGCATTTATGCATGCTTTCAAAGTACAATAAGGGAAAATGAAATTTATTTTGGCCACAGGTAATAACACAAAGATTAACATTTTTCTTCTTAAAGCTCCTGCAAGCAAACAAAGAGAGATTGCCTGTGAATACATGAGATTTCACGTCAGCAAAATTTGAGATTTTATTTATATTTATCCAAATAATGATTTAAATTGGGAACAATTTATACCTATAATAATAGATTGTAAAATCTTTGTTGTTTCTTTAGGGAATACCCATCATTTCTGAGAACTGCTGAAGTTCCAGGAAAAAAAACCCAGCAAAGACAAAAAATAGCAGAATGGTAAAATAAATATATAAATTTATATATAAATTATATCATTTCACTGACATGCTACTCCTGCATCTACAGCTTGGCATATTAATCACAGATAACCCTTTTTATAATGTAAATTATATCATAATAGCTTTCCAAGGTGATGATTTTATTGAGAGCCTTACCTTGTGTAAAAATATTTGTTTTTCTAAAGTATCCTGTTTAGGGGATTCTTCCCAAGAGCAGAGAGCTAAAAAAACCTCTCTAACCTCTTTGAAGGAAATGGATACTTAAAAAGAAATAGAGAGAAATTACAAATGCAATCCCTCCCCGCACCCAGACTGGATTCCCTTGACTTGCATCTGAAAGAAAACATGATCTTTCTGAAGGTGAGAACTGAATGTGTGCAACTTCCTTCCCATTCCATTGGAAACAGCAAATGCAGCCCGATGATTTGTTACTTTGGCATACCTTCACTTAGGTATATAGTCTCTTAGCTTCTTAGAAAAATAACTTCTGTAACGCAGAGGCTTCCTTGAACATTATTTTTTAAAAATGACACAAGATTCTTTGAAGATTTTTGCTGAGTTATTTGGGACTTTTGATGTTAATTTAAAAAAAAGAGGCTGAAACTATCTGGTAGTCACTTGTTTATTCCTTCTGTTTGGGAAATGCAGATGATTTAGTTTCTGTTGGAGACTCTATGTGTGCCATGCTGTATATTTAAGATTGATGCTTACTGCAGCATGTCAAAAAGCAAAGTTGTATCACTTTACCTCAGCTTCTAGATTCAGCAAATTAATTATAATGCAGGTCACGTAGAGCATGGACTTTTAAGTGAAAGTGTATTTCTGATACAGAAAAAACCAAGCCAGTAATTGGAATCCAATTTACCATGCGTTGACCGCAGCCAAGTAATTTATTAAGTCACTGTAGCAGGGTAGCACAGCAACATCACACTTGTTTGGCATTTTGGCCAAGTCTGACAGATGTTTTCAACTTGTTGTCAATCTCAAATATGTTTTAATGAGTTTCAAGTGGCCGGAGCTCCCCGCTGCAGATGTCACCGTTACTGAAACCATGAATGGAATCTCTGGGGCAGTGACAGAATGGAGAATTCTTTTGTGTAAATGGTGTGTCAGAAGAAATGCTAACTAGTATCACAAGTGCTATTCCAGAGGATAATCCTCCTCTTTTCAACAAGCTGAGCTTGTGCAAAATCAACTGGGTTTATGGGAATACTCCAAATTATAGAAGCATTTGATTCTTGAAAATATAGGTGAGATTTTGGAAGAGAGAATTATTCAAGGTTTTCTGCTCATTCTTGTTTCTATGCTACTCAGAAAAAACATTTGTGGAACAATCAATTTTCCTGCTTCCACGTGTGTGTCTGGGAAGGAGTCACATGAACAGAAGCATATTGACATGGAAACAAAAATTTTCTATATTTTGCTGAGCAGAAATGATGTTGACCCTTCAGTTGCAAGGATATGGTAGAGTCAAAATTAGATCAAGTGGAAAGCTGCTCTTCATAGCCCTGGTGTAGTTGGACAGGAGAGATGCACTGCAGAGCGGATCAGTGGCATGAATGAAATACAGGGGATACCTAGGGTGGCAGTCCATTTCATTCCTCACTCTGATAAAATTTATTAAATTCTCTGCTGGGCAAAAGACCAAAACAATGTAAAATGAGTTTTGGGCAAACCCACTTTTGGTAGATTGTCATGAGTAAAGTAGACCTATGTAAAAACTGGGGAAGTGGTTGGTTGAGTCTTTTTATTACAATGCTCTCTTAATTTCCCATCTGCCCAAATGAATATGTTTTTCTGTTCTTCCTAGCTCTTCTTTTTTGCACAACATGTGCAGTGTTGGAAGTCCAGTATGTAGTAGGATATATTTTGATATTCTGATGTATTAAAAATTTAATAAATTCACAAGAAACCACTTGGTATGAAGAATGGATAAGTTCTTTTCATCCTACTTAAAACAAGAGCATGTTTATCCCTGAGAAGAAGATAAATTTTGAAGACAAATCATTATTATCTTCACTGGTCAGCTAGATGTGAGTATCATTATGTCATTTAACTAATTTGTTAACAGCCAGACTGAAATACCATTAAATTTCCCAGTGAAGTCCCAATATTTCAAGCCTAATCATCTTGAACCAAAAAAACATGTCCTAGAAATTCATCATTTATAGGTTGGTTAGTTTATCTGTCAATTTCAGTAATACTTCATGTATAAGTAGTTTTGAAACAAAAACTTAGTTCAAATACAGCTCTCTGGGCAGTTTCTTTCTTTTTCTTTTCACATTTTTTTGGTAGTGTTTTTGGTTTTGCGTGTTTCTTTGTCACCTGAGCAACTCATACTGGTGGTGAAAATCTTTTCATAATAGACAGAAGAAAATGTTTTGGAAGGACGAACCTGTAGGTTCTTTGTTAATTGTCTTTGTTGTCATACTGGTCAAGGTATTCTTTGTCAAATGGAGTTAAGTATTGAGCAAGGTATGACATTCAATTTTATGTAAAAATTGCTTGGAATTGAGCATGTTCCAAAACATCCTTCTAAAATGTAAATAACTCACTAAGAGTGCTACGTGGAAGCTCTGCCTGCTTTAATGACTGTATGATGTCAGGGTAAGGAAGAGGGAATTAGTCGGGGAGAGAAAATGGCCAAAGCATTTATTGGTTTTAGGGATTGCCTTAAAAAATCATGCCAAATTTTATCTCTGATTTACCAAATAAACCAGTACATAAATATTTTTTCAGAATATTTTTACTAATACTAAAATCACACAAAAGCACTTTTTGCAAAACAGCTTGAGTAAATGTCTGGGATGTACCTAAAATGATAGTGTATCATAGACACTCAGAAGGAAAGAAGCATTCAGAAGAGACTTGGAATTTGGTTCTTGTATATCAAGGCTATCAAAGAGGACACAAATTTATCAAAGGGTTTATTTTAGTTTCTTAAATTACTAAACTATGTAAGTATAGAAGGATATAATTTAAGAAATTACTGTATTTATTATTAGGTGATTTAACTTCTATATTAGATATCATAATGTCACTGCAAATTGTTCCTTAAACCAATCTCTTTAGGAATATGGTCATTTGGCTGTTGCTTGTATCAAGCTTGTTCAAACTATGGAACTCATTTTTGGACTTTACTTCTTCCATCTTTGCTGTTATCATATGAAGCACACCCTATTCATGGCTGGAGCACGACAATGAGAAGTACATGACCAGAGGTATGACATAAACCCACGAGACTTCCTTGCAGCAATGGACAAAATAAATGAGTGCTGAAGTGGTTGAAGCAAGTTTGGAGGTAAGAGGACAAACAGGGAATAAGTGCTGTTTCCAGAAATTTGCTGTTTGCAAATTTTGATATTCTACTGCACAGTAATTAGTAACGCCATTCTTGGGTAATCACAACCTATCAAAATCAAGTAGACATTTTATTACTTTATCTTCAGCCCAAAGAGGAAAGGACAAATTTCCAATCTTTTAAATCTGTTTCGCTGCTCTGTTCACCTGTTCAAATTCTGTTAAAATTGTCTGGAATGCTTGCATAAAAAAAAGCCAAGTTGCTTTTTCACCACCATAATTCAAGAACAGTATATTCTGACACAGTTACTGTGAACGCATATCTCTGAGAAATTCAGCATTAGAAATCTGGGTTTGTGTTTTCACTGGAATAAACTACACTTTGTGTTTTAGCTTGTCAGAAGAAAACCCAATCGTTTTCTTGAGAAGGCCCTGGTGCTTTTGAAACATATGCTGATTATTACTGGTGTTTCACCAGCTGGAACTACTTAAACTAGAGAGCACTTTTGATTTTTCCCCTCTCCTTTGGTAACTGGCAAGTATATTTTCTGCCTATAATCAATGGCTTTTATGTTCTGAGTAATATTTTTAAGTATGAAGAAATATTATAGGAGCTAGAGAAGATATTGATTTTAAGTAGAAAATACCCTTTCCAAATACCACTCTAGATGACTGAAATAAAAAGAATATCTGTGACATCACCAATATGGCCAATAGACCTGTCACTTGGTAAAATAATGAACATGAGTAAATGTGGTTCTTAATTTATCTTCTGAATGAACCAAGGCACACACACAAGGGAAGGTTCAAGGGAGGCATCACATGCAAAGACCAATCTCTTGAGCTAGTAAGTGGAAAAATCCCAACTGGATATTGCATAACAGAGCATCAGATGTTCTGTTTGGTTTTAGGAAGAAAATTGGAATGGCAAATACAACTTTTACTGTCCCAAAGGCTAACAAGTAGTTAACAGCCCATGGATAAATACATGTGCTGCTGCACAGTTCTAGTACATCACAGCTGACATTTTTTCAGTCTATCCACCGTGGTCTTTCTGAGCACCATAATCTCTATTTCCAGTGATCCTTGTCAAAAATTGGTTATTTTAGCCACTATTGGAAATACAGGATGGGGAGTAATGGGAGCAAATTTCTTGGAAGTAATGTGTCCATCTGAGAGCCTGCTCAGTTTAATGGAGGTCAAGAGAAGAACCAACACTCTGTTCTGGTTACTTTTTTTTGTCATGAGTGCTGTCTGGCTGTAATGTATCTGTGTTATCATCCAGAAAAACTAAACAGATTTTTTTTTTGTTTATAAACTTTGCTTTGTGAAAGCTCTGGCAAAAAGAAGAGGAATGAAAGATTTCCATTTTTTTTTTTCTAATATATGGCAAGTTTGGAAATATCTTTGTATTTCTGAGAAAAAAGTTACTTTCTAAACTGACAGACCAGCAGTTTCTAGACTAGTAATCTGAACGTGTCCAGTGACAGTCTTATTGTTCTTACAAATTCCAAAAATCTCAGAGGAAATGGCTCACAATAAGAGAGAAGTCTTGAAAATAATCAGAGATCTCACTCCTTGAGAATTAAGAAGCTCAGCACTTAGGTTTTAAGGAGAGGCTTTCATTTGTCTGCAAATCAGCTTACCAAGAAAAACATTGAAGTGATAGCTTAGCACCCTACCATGTCCAACAGCCTGGTTGCTGCATTTCAAAGTACTTGAAGCGCAAATATCTTATCTCCCATTCCATTTCCAAGTGTACACCCTGCAGCTGAATCTAGAAATGAATGTAGGAACATCATAGGAAGGGCTAGTGAATGTACAATCCCCTGATTCTCTCTAAAAGATGTTTCTGTAACATTTTAGGGTCATCATAAAAGATTTTCTCTTTAGACCCAACCCTCTATTTAAAAATTGCTGCTGCATAAATTTTATAGGAAGGAGATCCATGAGAACTGGCCTGGTTTCCCTCCCTGCAGGTGGCCCTGTGCTTCTGCTGAATATTTTATGAGTGATAAACAGGAAAAGAAGTACACTAAGGATATACAGTGAAGGAACTGCCACATCAACCTCTGTCCATTCAGGGGTACTTCTCTGAAAAAAAATGTAAGATATAAATTGCAGCCTATTGTCAGGTATTATTATAAATTTTAACCTGTGATGTGTAACTGGATTTCACAAAAAGAAATCTGTCACTATGTCAGTGATCTTCTGCATGAACAGCAAAGGTGGAATTTCCAGTTAGCATTGTCTGCACAGCTGGAGCTAGATGATTGACAAGGGAAGAGCGAGCATGCATAACCAATGATGTTGTTTTGTGATCTGTAAATGTTAGTAAGTCTCTTGTAACTGCTGAGCAACTCCTCTGATTTTGAAAAGCTTCAGTGTGCCTGCTCCTGTGCTTGGCAAAGATCTTGTTGTCTAATCAGATGAACATTTCAGGTTTAGGTTTATTTTTGTCCTTAATCTGAGGCTGGTTTCTAAGAAGCCATGACCTGCTGCAGATGAGATGGGTATCTCATTAGAAGGCCGTTTCTTTTTCCCATGAGTGGCTCTGTGCTCTAGGAAAACTACACAGGTGCCACTTACCATGGAATGTGTTTAACCTTAATTTGAAGACTTCGTTGGTCTAGAATTTACATAGTATATCAACAGAGGAAGACAGGCCCCCAAATATTTAGGAGACTGAAAATATTAAGACATAAGGAAGTGAAATCTCCTGCCTTTCTTTTTTGGCTCTCAGTATCAGGGCCTTTGGAATGAAGTTAAAGTAACTCAATAGAGTAAAACAGGCTCATGACACTTCTTTGCACTTTGTTTGAAGCAGAAGGCTGATGAGCATTTGAATATGTGACCATCTTGGATACGTAGGTTTTAGAGCAAAGAATTAATGATGTTTTATAACCTCAGTGGAAAGAAGCTTCAGTAGGCTGTGCTGAAAAACCCTCTTTTGATATTTGAAAATGGAACAGCCAAAGAAAGATTTAAAAAAAAAAATGCTACAGCCTTCACCTTGCAAGCTTTCATAAAAAGGTGAGATGAAAGAGAGCAGATGGATTTATCTTTTTGCTTAGCAGCAAAAGTACGAATCATATTCATATAAACAGATCTCTCAGCCAAATATAGCTTGACAATAATTCTATAAGATTTATCAAGTCAAGGGAAGTGATTAGGTCTGATGTCAAGAAATAATATAAAAATAGGATATCTCATGTGATTTCAGTATTTCAGAGTTGAGTCCATTAAATACAACTTTCTGATGAAAATACTATCCTGTGTTGCAAAAATTTTCATCTTCTTATATTCTCTACAATGCTTCAAAATTCTTATACCATTCAAATTCTCATTTTTAGTAATCTTAAACACTACTGAAATAATTCTTAGAGTGCAGATAATATTGTGACTTTGAATTTTTATTTAATGGTCAAGGTGAATTTTAAGCTTTTAAGACAGTTTTCTTGGATACAAGTCCAAAAAGGTCTGTTTTACATATTAAGGCTGTGTATAACAATACTCTCTTGAAATGCAAAAGCTTCAGACAAAATGCATGGTGTAAGATATTAAATAAGATGCATCACAGTCTTGCTTTTGTCTTTCTGTAACACCCAAAAGTAGGTCTGCAGTGTCATAAAAAAAATTGAGGCATCTGTTTTGTCAAGGCTCTCAGATATAACTCATTCTAATGAAGTCTGTCCAAGCCTCTAAAATGGCAGATTTCTATTTACTGAGTTCTACAAACCATCTATTTGAATGGGGCTAGGTTCCCATGCATTGTGTCATACAAGCTTCTAACTCTCGCTGATTCTGTAGCAATCAGATGCCTAATATGCTTTGGTAGGTTTGACTTCTTTGACAGATTTCACTACATATAGAATTCAGGACTTATTGTTTACCTAAGTCCTGTTTTTCTGAGTAATTTAAAACCAGTTTGAATGAAAAGACAATAATAAACTTGCCTTTTCAAAATCACATATCTACCTAAATCCTATTGATTTTAGTGGAAGTTGGGTAGACAGTGACTTCTGAATGAGATTACTTTTAGGTTTTTCGTGTTAGTTACCAGCATATATTAAATAAGGGATGTGTGGAAGAGTTGTATTGCTTTGTTTACTTGTGTTATCTCTTATTACTATTCTATTAACTCTTGGATTATTTAAAGCATACTGGTACTTTTTGGAAACGTTTACATGGTTTGTGTACTGTTTGATTCAGCTGTCATATGCCTTTGAAATGATGAACTGATAGCCCAAACCACAGCACCAGAAGAGGAGGTCCTTGCTGATGAGCCTGGAACATCAGGCCTGAACCCACAGTGTGCAGTGCTAGGGAAGGTGTGCTGCAAAATCGCATTTACAAAAACATGGCAGGTGGGGACAGCTTGTGCACAAGAAGAGTACTGGGCATGCCACGGAAAAAAACTGGCACTAAAACCTACAGAAATGTACTGCAACTACTGTTGATGAAGTGCACAAACTCTACAAACTGAGTGCCCAGTTGTAGGAGTTCTAACAAACTTATTTAAAGGTGGGTTTCTCTTATGTTACAATACCAAGTCATGTTTGTTCAGCTTGAAGCTGATGACTGTGATTTAGCAGGAAAGAAAAGGATACCAAATCTGGCAGGTTCTTTCTAATGACACTGATCTCAGGCAGAGTAATCTCTTTCCTAGTTATACTGAAGAATAAAAATCAAGAACTTTTTAAATGAGTATGAAATCTGTGAGAACATGAATAGCATTAGTGATGCTAGGAGCGTCTTTAGGGAGAGAATGATTAATTGCAATCCTTCTCAGTGACCTCTTTCCTCATGGAAAAAACTGTGTTACTAAGATTAAATGGTCTAGGAATGGTATTCCCCAGTTTAGTGTTCCCACTGAAACCCTCCAAACCATGCGCTGCTCAATCACTCCCCCTTCTCCAGAAAATTATGTGAGGTGGTATAGAATAAACTCTGGGTCCTATCCATGCCCCCTCTTGACTACTGCAAAAATTACCCCTGTCCTGGCCAGAACCAGGACCCAGATACAAGCAAATTCCTCTGAGTAGATTTCCAAATGACACTCTCAGGGGGATGGTATTTTTCAAAGCAGGTATCTCAAGTTATATTCCTAATCCTGAACTAGAGTTCTGAATGAATCATATAGATATGCTTCAATTTAAATCTTACAAAATTTCCCAAAAAATGTTTCTTTCAGATGAAATATGGCAGACATGGGTGAGCTTTTGTTTTTCTGGGGCATATTACGGAATACTTACTGTTAGATATTGTCTGACAATTGTATGCTTGGCTGATACAGAGAGGAATAAGTTGTGGCAGGGGAAAACTCCCTGAGAACTTGAACTACATAGATAACAAATGTTTTATTAATGTTATGATCTTGTTATTAAAATTCTTATAGCAATGCCTCTCCCCAAATTAAGGTGCAAATGAGACAATATGGCAAAGTCAGTAGTGCAGATTTTTATTTAACAGAAAATTGTGAGGTAAAGAGAGATAGAAAGAAACAGGGAACAGGAGTACAAAGGGATATCGTCACCATCTGTTGGATCCCATGACTTGATGCCATTTTGATGTCTGATAGTCACTGTCTCAACCCACCAGAGGTGAGGAAAGCCCAGCAAAACTCCAGATTTCCGTGGGTTATATTTGCTTAGATTTGGAAGGAACGCCCAAATACCTCCCCTGGGGTAGGGAGTTTCACACTGAGTGATGTAATGCTGTGGATCAGGAGACACTCTGGGAATATTTGATGGTCCATGACACCTCCTAAGACACCGCAGCTGCCTTTCATGTTATCAGTTGAGTCAATTATGTCCTATCTGCAGATATTAATGACTCAAAATATCTCACAGGAAGCCTTAATGCTTTCTATGTTTTGTACTGAGGAGTGAGGTCATCCTTTGTACATCTACTTGAAGATACCTGGTTTTTGTTGGTTTATGATGTTTTGGAAAGACTGGGATAAAATCATGATGTTAATTCTTAATGATGTCTTGAGTGAAGACGGAGCGTTTCGGCCAAGACTGGGAATATTTGAACACAAATTTGCCAAGTTACTCAGTGACACAATCTTCTTGTTTTGTGGTGTAGGTATAAAAGAACTTGAAAAACTAATGCTGCTTTTTTCTTAAGTACCTTCAGTAGTACTTAGAAATGTAGGAGAAAAGATTTGTCACTTTCAGAAGGCTTGAAACATAAATGAGTGACAAATGATCTTAGTAGAGCTTATAAAGGAATAATTAATGGTGCAATATGCTGAAATGAATATGCGTGTCAGGCTGCAAATGCATTCATGGAACTATCTTTTATCTTCAGGAACGTCTTTCATGGTGTTCTGAATACGGATGATGAGTACTTAGATCAATCTATTTTGATGAAATTTAAACTGTGCTTTTGTTTTCTTTTTTTCTGTATTTCTTTTTTTTTTTTTTGAATATGCAGTATAATCACTAAATTAATTTCTCTTTTAAGAGAGTTCTTACGAATCTCATTTTTACACATGCCATAATAATTTTCTGGAGATCAAAGATGGCGATCATTAGTTAAAAGTCTTTAAGGCTTTGTGAATTCCAGATCATGCAAACAGCAAATGAGGAAGCATTGGTATTTGCTGGTGAATTCCTGGCATTACAATATATTGTCCTGGACTTACATCGCTGTAGATGTCTCCTGAATTGTAAATTACCATTTTGATTTAATAATACCTAACCGCAGATGTGAAAGATAAACAGTTGTGCTGATAGAAAATTTTACTTTGCATATTGATCTCTTAGAAGGCCACATAATGAAACTGCTAATAATTGATTTTCTCTCTACAATATAGAAACAAGATTTTGAGTATCTGTTTTGCAGCATGGTGACTTTGCAATACCAGCAAGTGGGTTACCTACCTTTGCTTTTTTTCTTTTCTTTTTTGTGTTATGCTCATGCTATTCTTTCCAGTTGTCCTAGAAGAACGTGTTCCTCTTTTTATATCCCCTTCAGTAATCTGTTAATAACAAAACCAAAAAGTAGGCCTGCCATTGGTTTACTGCGTTGTGTGAAAGTAGCTGTTGACAGCATACACATCTGCTGCCTAAAATGACATTTCTTTGGCAGTCTGACAGCTCCTTAATTCTTGTCTCCCTAAGCAGTACTGAGGTCCTCAGTGCACTACAGAAACATTAGAAATCAGCCAAGTTTTGAATATTTACAATATGGTTGGTTAACATGCCCATGGTGTCGTTTGTCAGCTATTTATTTAATTTTGGGATTTTAATTTTAATTTAATTTGAATACTGCATAAGAGCATTTTCAGAACTCCTACTAGCAAAAGAATTATCCAGAGCTTGGTTAACACACATCTTGCTGCGGAAGGTACCATCAAAAATATGATCTTTCAAGTGTTTCTGGTGATAGTCAGAAACTAATTCATGCGACAGAAAAAATGTGCTGGTCTAGCAATGTGTTGGTCTGTCAATATGATTTTTGCTGTCAAGCTTTAGTTGGAATAAATATATCTATAAATGCCCCTTCTTTGAATATATGAATTCCCCTTCTACTTACATTTCCTATTTACTAACAGGGGTTGAAAAGAAGCTAAAAATAAATAGTTGGTTTTTTCCATGTACTTGCTTGCCTTTATAGTTCTGCTTTTTAATTTGTATCTGTTCATGAAGCTTCATAGCTTCCCAGTGTTTACTTGAGAAGAGATCAATATATGGATCTATGGTATTTCTGTAAAGCTACCTTTTCTACTCTATTTTATTTTTGGTCTTTAAAAACTGTATGTTTGGGTCTCACCTAAACTGACGTGTGCTGAGAGAACATAGATTCAGCAGGGTAGAATGAAAGATGTCCCTTAATTTCTGACATGTACACAGGTTTTTGTCCTGATATTGCCTAGGTGGTTTTGCATGTTAGAAGGACAAAAATTGACAAAATGTATGTGAGGAGTTTTCACAGCGGTCATTAATATTAGGAAAATTCAGCAAGTCTAGTTAACAGGTCTGTTTCTCTAAGGTCACTTTTTGGTTTTCACTGATCTATTATAACACATGCAGAAGAAAGGGCAGAGGAAACATGTAATCTAATGTGGCAAGGCCCTTTTGGAAAAGAGAGAAACCGATTTATTTAGCATAAAGGAAACGTAGCCATGTACAGAGTTTTACATATGGTAGTAGCTTGAATGTGTCTAGTTTTGCTGCTACTTTAGCATCTCTGTTGAAGTATAAGGCAGTTTAAAAAACAAAAACAATTTTTGTCTCAGTGGAAATCAGTGTGTTGAAAATAGTTGACAATGTAATCTGCAGACTGACAGATATTTTGACTCAGCGGAGATCTTTAGAGCGAGGAGAGGCAAGAACCTAAGAAGCCAGCAGGTCTCTGTCCCCACATGGCATTATGAAAGAAAGGAGGATAATTTTGAAGTGGCCTACAGTGGTAATTGTATGATATATCTCAACAGATTGAGATGTCATGTAGCAGCTCTGATGAATTTAAATTGTCAGTACTGTGTGCAGGTTTTTGCCTTTTCTTGGAGTATGAAGTGTGAAAATGAGATGGCTAGGTGTCTAAATCACATAAATGACTATTTTGTATGTCACTGTTGCAGATAAAAGTCAGTAACAGCAAATAAAATAAATGACCTAAAATACAGTTTTAAATCAAGTAACTTACTCTTTTTTTATCTCTACTGATGACAGTTTATTAAGAGAGCTAAAATAACAACATGCAGCTACTTATTGAAGCGTGTTTTCACAGCAGTACAATAGGGAATGCCTTGCCTTTTTCCCTTTACTCCTACCAGAATTTAAAACATTATTCTTCATCCTTTACTTTGAGAATTTTAGCCCATGGAGTCTTAAGCATTTGAGGAATTGAGGGGTATCTGGAAACTGTAACCAGAGAAGAGACAGCTGAGAAAGGAAAGTGTCCAGCTGCAAGAATTTATCTTTAAAAAAATAGGTCTTTCTATGTTGCTGCTCAAAGGTATGGTTCTATGACTCTTAAATAGGATTTCTTTGATATTTTCTTGTCAGGTGTGGACTGGCCAGAGAAATTAAGCTGTATTTACACTTCAGACCTTGTTTGCTGTTTAACAGGTGCAAGTCAAATGAGAAGTTTACACTTCTTGCAAAGTTTTTAAAAGTTGGGGAAGTAGCGAAGTGAAAATATTTTATTTTCAGTGCTTTGCATATCCATCTCTACTAAGCTATGGATACAATGAAGCAAATGCTTTTCAGTATCCTTCAGTGATACAGGCCCAAAGTGTTTATAGCTATCCCTATTTTGAACCCTGCTGATCTCCTTTCCCACATACTCTTCCTTTTAATAGTACATTAAGACTTCAAAGCCAAGAGAACTATTTGGTAGTCTTTGACTGAATGCTCTCTATCACAATACAAATTTATGGAACTTAGCTATGAAAATGCATTTTGTTCAATGCAAACTTTTGACATTTATGGTTGGAAGGAAAGGCCTGTTTGAGAAAAGCTATGTCATTTTGTGTCTTATGTCTGCATATGGCAGCAAGCCTTCTCTCAAGGACAAGGCTCCTTATGAGGCCATGTTTTTAAATTCACATTAGTTTGGTTATTTGGCAGTGGCTCTGAGTAGCTGTACCTTGAATTTGTGCGGCTGGTGTCTCTCTGTTTATTGTTTGGCACAAACATGTTTTGGTGAAGAGTATAGTTTAACTGAAACTTTGATTACAAAGACTGATACAATTTTTGCCAGCTTGGCTGCTTGGCAAAATGTCAGCCTGAAATCAGCAGTTTAGGCATGTAAAATAGCCCATTTTAAGCCAGTAGTGTACAGTGGGTCACATTTAGCAGTGGCTTAACTCTAATTGATTCCCTGGAAGTGCACTTATGTTTAAGTTGGCTCATTATTTTAAGCTAAACCTGTGTTATTTGCATAGAGAGCATGGTTAGGGTTTAGGGACATGTAACCACTGTATCACAGTTAATGAATGATGTAGAATGAAGTTCAGCTGCCAAGATTTGTTAGTTTCTTCTTTTTTTAATTCTTCCCTCAGGGAATATTTGCTACTTGTGTTGGAACTTTAAAGCCCAACTCTTTTATTTGAAAATCCTGGGCAACCCAATAGTGTTCAGATTGTTTTTTATCAATATTTCTTTAGTTTCAGGAGATGTCTTTGGTACCATCCCTAAAATTAAACTGTCATGTGTGGGAAAAAATATGGAGGGACATGTTTGGGAAACAATAGCACAAGGCCTATGTTTTATGATTCCTTCTCAAGTCATAAGGTGATTAAGAGCATGGTGTAAAAGACTCTAGTTACTCTGTGACTGTTATGAGCATTTTTAAAATATATTTAAAGTAATAATATCATTATATAAAATGAAAAGGATTAAGTGTTTGTACAGCTACTGTGTTATATTTCTGGTGCTCATTCTCAGTTATCATCAATTGTTTTATATTAAGTGACAATGTATCTGTCTTTGTAGCTTTAAATGACATGTTCTTTGAAAAATTGTAATTTGAAGTATTGCTGATATTTTCATCAGGACCACCAAAATCATGTAGATAAATAACACTTAAGAGATTTTTTTTTTTGGTGGGCTTTAATTGTTTTGAAATTCATCAGAGTTTCATCAAAAAAAAGAATAATGATAACTTAAAAGTTCTGTACACTACTGTGGTGATGGGTAAGGAAATATAACTGCCTGTCACCCTGCAAGTATTCTGCTGCCTTGAGCTGGGACATTTCACATGTTGCTCTCTCTATTGAAATAAATTCTTCCTCTGGCTAATGGTCCTTGCCTTATGTGAGCAGAACCGAAAAACAAAGGAACAATAATGATGTAATGATGGTTAATAGCACTGCAAAGGTCTGAGAAGGCATTGCAAGTGTGCATGCTAACCAAGCATTTAGCAGAGAGGAGTGCCTAGATACAGTGCAGAGAATTCTGGGGAATAATCAAAGTACAAGTTTAATAGACTCCTAATTGACTTTGCTTGTGTGTGATATTTATGGCTGATTGTGACTTCTGTATTTATGTGACTTGATAGTATTGAAGCCATATTCTGTAAAAGATGATAGACTAAATTATTTTCTGGTAATTTCCCTTAATACTTTAATAAATAGAAAATGCAATGGGATAGCAGCAACCATTTCATTGATGTCTTTTGATTTAAGAGAGAAAAATTACCAAATGCACAGTTAATGATAGCTGACAAAAACCTGGATAAAAGAGTGAGACAAGCCCTTTCCTCTGGAAATAATGGCAGAATGCCAGTGGAATTCCTGGGGCAGGATGTTACCTTAGGTGTACATGTTATCTTTCAAAATTCTGTCTTTCACAGATCTACACTAGAAGCACAGAGCTTCAATTTTTGCTGTTTTCTCTGTGCAAGCTATGAGTTTATGCAACAATTCATTTGTGAAACAGTTTTGAATGAGAAGATTAATTTAAAATAATTTTAATTGTAAGAAATTGTAGTCTTCCATAAACCCAAGCCTGCTAGGGTATCTATTGTCTTTTCTGCAGCTGATATTTATGTATCATGGAGCATTTGGTGCCAGAGATTATTACCCTGTTTTCATATTTCAGCCAGATTTTACTAATGGTTTCTGAACTCATTGACAACTGGGAGAGCATGCTACCTCTGCTTCCCTTAAAAAACTATGCAAAAAAATTAACCTCCGGCTAAGCTATTTCTAATCTGGCAGAAAAATTCCTTCTTTCTTCTCTTGTGTTCTTCCAGCCTTCCCCTGCCCTTCCCTCCCTTCCCAAAAACTGATGTGTATATCAAGATATCCAAAGCACTTTTCTACATATCTCAAGGAAAAAAAGAACAGTTATGCAAAATAAGCTGGGAACCAGTAGGTTTCTCCTGCCTTTCTTTTTAATTTGTTTCCTTACGATGCAAAAAGTTGAATTTTCTTTAGAGTGACTAAAAAACTGCTTCATAAATAATTCTTAAAGGCACCAGGTATTATCTTAGATAAATGTCCTGATAGACCTGAGAAAGCTGTCTTGCTTTGATACAAGGTTTATAACTGGGTGAAACTGGGAAGCTCTTTGTCCTTTTTCTTTTTTTTTTCCCTCCTGAAACAGCTCCTGGGCTTTTAATGCCATTTTTGGGGGGCTGACTTATACTCTTGCCCTGTTATTGTGTGTAAAGATTTTTTTCTTCTCCAAATTGTGAGAAGTATTTTTTGTCAGCGTTTCTCATGCACGTGAAGCTTCCTTGTGAATGACTCTCGAATTAAAATATGTCCCTTTTCTGCGCTGTTCTAAAATTTCGCTGTTACTGCACTTCTTATCATGTATTATTATAATGATGCTTTACACTTTTTCAGTGCAACTACTTCAGATAAGCTCCTCATAACTAAGAGTCAGGGTCTTAGTGTTTATTTTTCTTTGGCAGACTTATCAGATGTAGTATGTTTTTTTGCAGAGAGCTTAGAATAGCAGTGTTGCTAGGACAGTCACAATTTGGAAAGTGAACAAGCTGTCAAGCTCAGGTCTAAATTGTACAGATCCATTTCTTTACAGTTATGTCTTTGTTACTTGTCCATGGGGTTGTGATAATTGTGTAGTGTCCTCCAAACCATCATGAAAATAAAACATTGGCATAACTAGCATGAAAATTCATGAGACTGGAACTTTGAAAAACTCAGCAAATAATGCTCTTTCCACAACCAAACAGTTTCAAGTCTTTGTGCAAGCCAGTAAAATGGCACTGGAGTTCAGAACTGGTGAAGAAAAGAACAAATTCCAATGCCATTGCTGTTGATAGTGAAACTTCCCTGGACCAGGGTGTCTACAGACTCAAAATGTTGACATTTACAAGACTTATTACTTGTAAATGTCAACATTTACAGAACGAGTAAGAATCCTCTGTCTCTTGTGGTTTTCCTACAGAACAACTGAAAATTTCATAATGAAATATTCAGTGCTCAGAAACATAAACTAATGAGGTGAAGCCCAGTGCCTGTGGCTAGTTTTTGGCTCTGTTAGGTTGATACGGATCATTCAAAACATTGGCAACATCAACAAGTCCTGGCTTTTTGAAATTTCTCTTTGAAAATATCGACTGATGGAAGGAGAAGAGAAAAACTTTATCAGGTGTTCTGTGGATTCTGCTTATTAAATTCAGTGCAATCATCTATTTCCTTTTTCTCCGATGTCCTGTCATCTGAGTTCTTAGCCATCCATTGGCTCTAGACTTAAACTATGTGCTTTTGATCTGTGCTTTCTGTTGCAGCTGCTCCATGCCATGTGGAGTGGGAATTAAGCCCATAGGTGTTACTGAAACAAAACCAGATAACAAGGATACTGGAGGGGGAAAAAAAACCCCCTCATATTTCATGCAGATGAATGGAGATGACACATGAAAGTGAACTGCTCCCATATGTTCTGATTGAATGATTGGCAAATTATATTAAAAAAAAAAAAGTGAAAGGGCTTCAGAAGAGTTATACATCCTTGTAAGGAGAAAAGCGATGCAAACACATTGAGTGTCCTTTATGCTAGATAGTTCAGTGTGTAAGCATTTAAAGGTCAAAAAGGTAACACAAACGGTATGAAGTAAGGGAATTTGTTTGTTTCAATCATGTTTCACTGTCAGAGTTCTTTAAATCCTTTATCCTACCCAAAATGTATAATCTTGTGTTTTCTAGCTTAGGGAACACGTAAAATCATGAGAGCTTATTGTAATTTTTAATAATTTGCAGCTCATTTAGCTATAGTATAATTAAAAATGGTGTTTGAACTCTCTTTCTTAGGCTCTCAGTAAGGACACGAATTTGGAGCAAAATTTGCATAATAACATTTGCTTTTGTCGATGTTCAGAGCAGTAATATAATTAAAAAGGTGAAAGGCTTAAGAGATGATGGTTCATAATGTACTTATTAAAACTCTGATTAAAATAAAATGTCTAGGAAAAAAGGATTAACCAGCTTTGGTGTTTCATTTTTGATTTTTCTCATTATGTATACGGTAGCAGATGACTCAACAGTGCTGTAAGAGAAACAGCACTATAAGCTACTGCTGCTTGGGCAAACCTATTCAACTGGAGTTTTTAACAGCTGTTCCCAAGCTTCATTAAGGCTCATTATAAGTTGTCATGTAGCAGAGAACTTATATTTTCAGATGATCTGTGCACAGCAGTAAAGATAAAAGTCTGTCTTAAGGCTGCACTAAACAGAACAGAAGATGGTACATATTAAAAATAGATTACTGAATTTCCCTAATTAGCTAGCACAGCCCTATAAAAGCAAAGCACAATCAGTGAGTTTTAAAGAGGGATGGGCAGGAATGGCTCATCTATGGATGGACTCTCAGACTTGAGTCTGATAAATTCTTTAATAAAAATTATTTACCAATTATCCTTTGATAATATATGGATCCTTAATCACATGTTTGTGTGCTTTTATTTCCCCAAAATCTAATGCCTAGCTGATCTGTTCAGAATTGTTGTCACATCTGTCTTATCTGACAGCAGAAAGGAAAAAGGTAATTTCAGTCAAATTTTGGTTGAAACAGTGCAAAATATCTGATTCTAAAGTGATACATTCCAGGAATTTAAGTGTTGAGTCTAAGCAGGGCTTCAAATGTGAATACATCTGACTTTTGGAGAGGGTAGAGTGGGGAAGCACATTGACAATAACACAGTTCTCCATTTTGCAGCATTACAAGTGGGTTCCCATGTCTCATTTAGCCTCCTATAAATAACTAATGTTTGTCCCTCCTGTATTTTGAATGGTGGGAGATGTAGGCCTTTTAAAGACAGTGAATATGTGTCACTGTCACATATTCAAGCTAAAAGGGGGGATGTGGCAAGATCAACAAAATTTCTCCTCTTGAAGACAAACGATGTGAGAGGAGACTCAGTAACACCCTAGTTGTTTTAACCCACCTCTCTTCCTTGACAATGTTCTGGAACATACGGCATAATGCCAGTCATTTGCTAAATTGATGATTCAGAGTGAAATCTTGATTCTTTTCTGAATATACTGTCAGCAAGTGAAAGGGTAGGGGCTGAATGAGACAGGGAGTCACAGGACAAATTTCTCTCCGGTGGGTGTCCCTCATTCTGAGAGGATTGAGCAGGATCAGAAAAAAATGGAACTGAAACCAGAATTTTTGCAAATGCTTCTGCAAGTCTAGCTGGAAATTCAATCCCTCAGTGTTTTGATATTTACCCAGAGATTCACTATTTTTTTTTTCAGTCTGGTTTTTTTGGTGTTAAAAAAGGTCTGAGCAATATGTTACTTCATATGAATATCTACATTTTTGTTATTAATTTATGGCAAAAAAGCCATTCCAGATAAAATTAATCTGCTGCTGATGGTCTGTGACACAGGCATCACATAGCAAGACCCTAAAAATGAGTATTTCCAGTCCTGCTATTATTCTGCCTGTAATGCAGCAATGCTTACATTCAGAGTTGGGTTCTGATAGGAATAAAAGTCTGTTAATGTTCATCTTCATAAAACAACTCTTTCTCTTGTTGCAGGTGTTTTATTTTGAATTTTGCAGGTATTTTCAAATCTCAGTACTCTCACTGCCCTTAACTGGTAATAGATATTATGCAATAAGTAATTTCATTAGCTCTTTTTGTTTAATTAAACCGGTATGTTGTCTGGTATAATAAATAGGTTGTTCTCATTAAGGAGAGATCATCTAATGGCAGAATGATGTCTTTCAGGGCAAGACTGAGATGTAGGATAGTGCCTTCTGACAATAAAGGCTATTAGTAACTGGAGCTACCAGTGCCAGCTTCCTCTTCAGTGAGTCAAGTAGGGGAAAAAAATCCCTGAAGTACTGTTTTCCTTCGATGCAACTAAAGCTGGACACAAACAGGTTCTTTTTTTTTTGGAAATGATGCATGGTGGAAAGTCTCTCAATGAGAAAAGTACCAGAAGCAGATGGAGGTGCTGAAACAGCAACCTGACAGCTGAGAAGAGCATAGGGATGCAAGGTGTGAAACCTGAAAGTGCTCTGTGGAGAGGGCCTGAAAAGGTCTGGAGGAGAGGAGTAGAAATGTCCAGCAGTGAGATAAAAAGGACACAGAGAATAAGAAAACACCAAGTCAGAGGAAGGGCAATATATAAATACCATCAAGGAACTTTTTATCAAAGGTTACATGAGAGGGAGAAGGCTGGAAGGGAGAAAATATGAGAGAAGAGACAAAGACAAAACAAATATTTTGTTGTTCTTGAAAATACGTTCAGACAGAAGTTGCTTCATTTATAAAGAATCTTCTGCAGGCAGTTAATTAGCTTTGTCAGTCAGCTGTCGTAAACCAGATTATTGAACTGTTTCATATTTGAAATTCTTTAAACTAACATCTTGACATTGCCAGTAGGTGTGTTAATAATCTGAAGACATGAGAAGAATTTATTAGCTTTGGTGTGCCTGTCTGTGAAATGTAGTAGAGAGTTAACTTCATATTATCCAAACACAACTTGAGCTTTCTCCTGAAAGGTTCTAATTGCATTTTGAAAATGCTATTAGCTTGCTTTGAGGTTGCAAATAGCAGTATGGTCGTGTGGGAGGCTCTGTGTACATAATAATGCATCCTGGTGGAGTAAATGGCAGCTTCAGGAGTGCCACACTGCTAAAGAGAAGTATGAAAAAGGGAAAGAATTTGTATTATTATTTTCAGCAAGCAGATCCTAGCATTTTCTGGAATGATATGAGTGCAATCTTAACCTGTTTTGATTGCTGTCTAAATGCTGAATTGGGCTGAAAATCTGTTGTAAATGGTCATACGGGTTTATCTGCTTGGCATGGTGGGTTTTTTCCTCCCAAAAAGGTCTTTATTCACAGTAGCCCTGTTGATTTCAGCAATATATATATTTTACAGGAATATCTGTGTGTGTGTGTGCAGCGTTATTGACTGCTTAAATTTAAGTGCTTTTTTCCTGCACCAAACTAATCAGCATGTAATTATTATTTTTTTTATTTTAAACATACTCATCACCATATATATTTCTAGTAATAAAAAAACCTATCATGGCTCACATGAAGTGTCTATGCCACCCAAATTGAAGTTTGTTAGTTTTTTTATTATTTAGAAAGTAGTATCCCACCCCATCTCCCTTTCTGACTTAGTCTTCTTGACAGGCTGGTTCCTGTTTCCTGTGCCTACTGCCAACTGCTTTGGCCTTCAGTCTCTTTGCTTTTTTAGAAAAATTATTTACTTCCATTTGCTGCATTTTATTCCATTCCATTCACACACTCATGCTGTTAATGTTTAAGTCTTGTCTCATCTGTCTTCTAAATCTTACTAATTCCTCTGTTCTGCTGATTTCTTGATGAGAAAAGCCATCCCAAAGAGACCTTGTGGTCCAGAGGATGCAAAACACACAGAAACCCTGCTTAGATCCTGCAACTCCTAGAGCATGCCTAGAATGGCCTCATTCTTCAGGGAATTTAACTCAGATAATGAGATTAACTCAGATCACACTGTTGCATGTACAAAGTAATATTTTTATGAAGACTTATAGGTTGCCCAAATTCACATTTCTCAACCTGCTGGCCACGCAGTGGTCACAGTGCAGGAGTAGACTGTGGCCCAGATTTTCTCCATTCCCATCTAACAGAATCCTCTCTTGTGTTTCCAGTGAAATATTTTGTCATACTCTAACCAGTTTTATAGTGTCTGATTCTTGAAGAATAATGATGTAAAAATGTTACAAAATTTTCCTTTTATGATCTCTAACTTTGCCTGGCAGATGGTAGTATTGCCTGTAGATCATTCTTTACAAAGCAAGCAGTGCATAGCTCTGCCAGCTTTATCACACTATACTTCATACTCATCTCTGGCCAGCTTCGTACAGCCACTTATAATTAATAGTCTCAAAGTCTCAGCTGTGCATCTAACATTCCAGAATTTAATCTCTCTTACCATCCATCTTACCTCTACTTATCTTTCATGAGTAGCCTACTCCTATGATGTAACAATTAACCTCCCATTTTCTCTTTTTCATGCCCTTTTGACAAGCCACTTACCTTGTATCTTTTGGGTTAGTCTTTTAATTTTGAGAATTTTTGTAAAAACTCCTTCTCCTCCCAAGTTGTTCACTACACATATCTGTCTTATGTCTTGCCTGCATACCTCATTAGCTTTTGGACTTCGATCAAAGATCTGCTCAGTTCATAGTTGTCATTATAATCATCATTATAATTTTTACAGTATTAGCGCTGATTGTATTTTCACCTGATCAAACTTTATAATTACCAAGTATGTCAGCCTTTACATTAGATGTTGTGCATTGAAAAACATCAAGCTTGAATATTTCATTTGGAGGGCAAAAATAATCATAGTAATAAAAATCTGTGCTGTAGAAAATGAGTCTTAGAATACATGTAAACAAGAATTACACACTGATATTTTAGGAGACTTCCTTGCAAAGTGAAGATTTGCAATCATAGTGTTTGGGAAAAAGGACCACTGATGCAGCCTGGTCCAATGAATTGTCATGCAGATTTTGTTAGAAACTTCAAGGAGTGTAGGATTTTATTCCATATGTTTTAAGGGGATTTTCACTATCTTGTGTCACTTTGCACCTCAGCCTGGATGATAAATGATAGCATTATTCCACAGAAAAGGTACCCCTGATTTTTTTCCTCTGGCTAGAATTTTAAGGAAAGATTAAGATAAAAAGAGTTTTTAGGCTTCACTTTGCGAAGCTACCTGGAGTTCTGATTGCTCAAGTTTAATTTTAAACGTTTTGAAAAGTTTGGTCTCTCTTTTCTCTGACCTTGGGATTACACAAATACTGGTTACTGTTACTACTGATTTATTTGTAGTTGCACAAGTCTTCCAGCTCGGTCTGTTAGCAGACTGTGATGTTAATCTCACATGTTAATGTAATGTTCAAAAAAACACCAAACAACAAACCATTGTGTTTCTTATAGACTGGATATATTTAAATAGTGGGAAAATTGCGTGGCATTGGAAAGCAAATTGAGGGTTCGTGTCACTTGGTCACTTTTCACAAAACCTGCTTGCTAATAAGAAAGGAAGATGTGCTGCCTATCACTTGCAGGGTCCCACAGCAGAATCTGAAGGAAGGATGGGCATCAGTTAAGAATAAATAAACAGAAAATTCCCAAACCAAAAAGAACCTAAAAAAATGATGATTATCTTTTTATGATCCCAAAGATTGGGGTTCCTCTGATATTTAGTGCAAAGATAGTGTTAATTCCTTTAGGAATGAATAATTATCACCAGTAAGCACTAATTCAGCAATGCATTAATTAATTACACTTGGTTGCCTGAGGTCAATTCTTTATGTGAATTAGTTTAATTTGTATGAATTCTTGGCCTTCAACAGATAGTTTGGATTTCTGACAGGAAGAACCACTTCAAAATTATTTGGAGTTTTAATCATGACTTAATTCAACTGATTTTAGCAGTTTTGATAGTATGATCCCAAGTATAGTTTACATATATTGTAGTAGCCAGGACACATAATTTTTATGGTCAAGATTGGTAAGCTTTTCCAATGCAGGCCAAAGTTCTCTGTTTTCAAGTTGTAAATCCCAACAGCTGAGTAACTTGAATTTGAGTCTCTCATGTGAGAACTTCATCCTGCAGGTAAGATCCAATGAATCTTAACCTGAACAGAAGAAAACAGAATGATTTGCAAATAGTGATCTACAATGATCTTAAAATGTTCAAAACCCACTATGCTTTGACACGTGGATTTATCATTAGCAAGCTAGTCACTTTAGCATTATATACTAAATAGATAGACGATCTGAAAAATTAGGGGGTTTTTTGCTTAGATTCACCAGGTTACATCTGCACTTGCTGTCAGCCTCGGTTACACCAGCTGTGTCACCAGAGCCTCTCCTTCCTTGGCAAGGGACTATATTTACCCTACTAGTATAGTTTTAGTTGGAGAAAAGGATGCTTTGCTTCAGGACAAATTTCTGTCCACACTGTATTTTTTAACTCCCTTGTTATAATATTTTTGCTACAAAAGTAACAACAAAGAATTCTTATTTTGAAACACGGAGACATTGTTCTTATGGATATGACTGCTAAAGGTTTGAGAATGCCAAATCCTCACAGACCTACAGAGAGCCTGGAGGTTTGCTCTTTTTCTTATCTTGGAGATATGGTTCATTCTTATCCTAAAAGCTGTTATGTTTTGCTATTTGCTTCAAAAGAATCACTTGAACTTACAAAAGAGATTGATATCTCTAATAATGAAGGAGCAAATACTAGAGTTGATTAGCATTTCTGGGAATATTTTAAAATCTTGTTCATATCTTATATTTTTATTCTTTTTTTAAATACATTTTCATGTGATATGAAACATTCACTCCAATGCCTCTCTAGGTATTTTTTGTGCATTGATTTTTTTTCCCCTCCCCTCATTACTTTAGTTGAAGGACTTAATTTTGGTTTCAGGCCTTCAGTTTGCAATTAGATCTTGGACTGTTTGAGAGTTGGAGTTGTCTAAGTCTCTTCTAAGCTGTGATTAATGTACTGTGCTGTATTGGTTTGGCACGGCCTGGTTTTGGGTAGCGGGGGGCTGCAGAGATGGCTCTTGTGAGGAAGCTGCTGGGAGCTTCCCACCATGTCTGGCAGAGCCAAGGGCTGATGGCTCTGAAGATGGACACGCTGCTGGCCAGAGCTGGGCCAGTGAGAGAGGCTGGTAATGTCTCTGTGGTTGACATCTTTAAGAAGAAAATCATAACAAAGTCACGAGTTTTTGCTTCTAGCCAGAGAAGAGGCAGAGGTGAGAACATGTGAGGGAGACAACATGGAGACACCAAGGTCAGTGGAGAAGGAAGGGGAGGAGGTGCTCCAGGCGCCGGAGCCGAGGTTCCTCTGCGGGCCGTGGTGCAGCCCATGGTGAAGCAGCTGTGCCCCTGCAGCCCATGGGGATCCACGGGGAAAGCAGAGATCCACCCACAGCCCGTGGGGGAGGTGCCCACGNCAGGTGCGGTTCGGCTGCTGCTCGTGAGAGTGGAGCCACGCCTGGAAGTTCACGGAGAACTGTCTCCCGTGGGAGGGACCCCACGGCCTCACAGGGAAGGAGTCTTCTCCCGGAGCAGCGTAATGGAATCCCGGTGATGAACTGACCAAAGCCCCTGCCCTGTCTCCCTGCGCTGTCGGTGGGAAGGAGGGAGGGGCTGGGGGGAAAAGGTGTTCTGAGGGCTTATTTTACTTCTCCTTATCCTGCTCTGATTCTGTTAGTAACAAATTCACTTCGCAACTTAAGTTGAGCCTGTTTTGCCCTTGAAATATTTTTTCCTGGTCCTTATCTCACTCATGAAGTGTTAGTTTATTTTTTTTTTCCTTTTGCCTCCTCTGCCCAGCAGCGGCAGGGGAGGGTGAGTGAGCGGCTCTTGTGGGTACCTGGCACTGGGCCGGTGTCAAACCACGACATGTGCCTGTTAAACTTGGCCTTAGAAACATTAGCTTTCTTTCACAACTTGTGTGGAAATGTGAATAAGGAATGAATTTGAAAGCAAATATGGTTTGCAGCTGTCGTATATACCATAGCATTATTAGAGATAATCATGTCCATTCCAGGTAATTCCTTCTGGGAGGAGAATTTGGTGACAAAGTCTGGTGCTTTTGACACTCTCGATCAAAGTGGAACTCAGTTTTTTGTTTGCATTCTGTTTTGGTACTTGCAATTTGTTTTTGCATTGTGTTGTGAAAGGTAGTTCTGAGGTCCTTTGGTGCTTGGTAAGCCTGTGCCTGCATGTAAACTGTGAGCCTGCTTTGTGGGAGCCACTACTCTTCAGCAGCCTTTTGCACCCCACTTTAGCCTATTGAATCAAAATGAAATAGGAACTTATTACTATGCAATTTCCTCTACACTTTAAACACAAACATAACCATATGCCTGACAGAGTAATGCTGACGAAATTCAGTGTATTGGGACATAAAAAGACAATACTGTAGTAGATCAAAATATATTCTCTGACTCAGCATGGAATTTGAAGACCGTAATTCATCATTCTGAGGACAAAACTAGCTGATGCAGGCACATAGTTGTGGTTTTGTTTTGGTTTTGGTTTTTTTTAAAGATGCTATAATACATATACTGATTGATAACTCAGAAAACCTGCATGTTTTAAGTTGCATGTATTCCTTAAATAGAGTTAGGTACCAAAGGAAATAAAAAGATGTTCTGGGGGCTGGCAAAATTATAGAACTGGTGTAATTTCAGAGCACTAGGTACTGAAGGGCAATTGTGATAAATTATGTTCTAAATTTAGGGATGGATTATAGGTATAGAATTTTTTTAATACACAGTTAATGGCACAGTAATAAGTACATTAATATTAGCTACTATATACAACTTCAGACTCATGTTTAAAATTTCATCCATAAATACGTATGTACATATGCTATACAGATAAGTAAAAATTAAGAGTTTTTTTATAGAGAGATAATCAGCATACTGAGGAAGAAAATAAGAGATGGTTTACCTGTACCATATAGAAATTATTGCTGTTGTTTTTACGTGTGTGGAGAACAAAAAGAACAGAAGGGACACAAAGAGAAAAAAGAGCCTACAGAGTTTGGTAAATCACTATTTGTTTTGACATTTGATGTGACCAAAAATGGTTGGAACTGCTCAAGCCCTTCAAGGATAGAAAGTGAAAGGATAAAAGTTACTGATTCAGAGTGTGCATAAATTACAGGTCACTTATGAACCATGATGCAGATCAATATTAAGTGTTGGATTACATTCATTAATTTTGTGCCTAAATGACTTACTAACAGATTTCAGAGGTGGTTAATTCTTCAGTAGCACTGAATATGAAATCTCTCTGATTTCCACATTTCATTGTTTAGTTTAATTAAAAAGTTTTCTAGAGATCTGAATTGGAGGAACTCTTTGGAAGCTGAGGACATTAAAGGGACCACAAGGATTTCCAGCAGCATTCAGGTGAGGAAAGATCCTACTTGGGGTTGACACATTACAGCAAGTACAGTCTGCAGGAGTGCATGATGTGACTGACTTCTCTGATTCGATAGAAAAAGCTGGCCTGGCAACCTGGGCGCTGATGTAGATGTGGAGAGATCTGGCAAAGTTGTCTGGCTCAGATAAGGATCCTTTTTTCCTTCTGAGACCTTGAACTTGCTTCAATACCTAGGTATTTTCATTTCTAGGTACTGCTAGAAATAAAACAAGAATTTGGATATGAAGTCCCTGGACTACCTGGAAAATGTTTTGGACCATTAACCACCTGGCAAGTCTAGTATTACTGGTGCTGAACAAAACCCTGAGGCACTTTGCTTTAATGAAGTTGAAGAAGCACCTTGTGACTCCAGCCTTAATGGCTGGAATGTGTAAGGAAATATTCTGATATAAGTCTAAGGCCAGCCACAAGAAAAATATCCCCCAAGTAATTTTTCCATAGGAAGGACTCTATAAAATTGAACAAATAAACTGCAGTCATAGTATATATTAATTTTTATAGAATTTAAATGCAGGCAAGTTTTTCTTGTATTACTCCCGAAATAAGGACAAAGTAATTCTTTATTTATTTATTGTACAAAGTTCATAAAAGTCTTGAGGAAAGGGGAAATCCTTTTAAATTCCACAATGTTGAGGAAAGGGGAAATCTTTTCTAATGGCTGCAGTGCTAAGAGAGATATCCATGTCACACTGCTGTATCTATGTAATAACTTGTCATCTGCATCCTGTGTGATTGGAGAATACCCTGTTTCAGACATCCAAACTCAAATATTTATGTTCAGTGTTTACAAGGCTCTCAGTTGTCAATTACTCTTAAATCCTGAGTGACAGTGTGTATATTTACTATTCTTGGCTAGACCAAACCAAACCGGGGGCTAGTTGCTCTTGTTGAAGACTTACAGCTAGGAAAACTTGTGTTGTCTTAGGTTTTAAAATTCTCCAGTTATAAAATTCAAAAGAAAAATTTTAAGGTGTTTGAACAGATCATTTGCAAGACCCTAGGTGAAGAGATGAGTGTTTGAGTATATCTGAACTCAGTTTTGAAACTTTTCTTCAATCATAAATCTGTAAATACATTTTTAAAAAGGGAACCAAAATTAAATCAGCTCGTAATCATGTGATGTTCTAACAAGAAAATTTGAGAAAAGCATAGCAGGAAGACGGACTGGCTTAAAATGTGTTAAAAACCTGCATTTAGGTGGGCTTTTTATGCTGCAGGGAGTACATTAGAATAGTTACTATTGTAGGACTCTAACCAAACTAATCAAAGTACAAGCTTAACTCCTGCCATACTTCAAAGAAATTCTATGATCATTTTAGTATTGATTATGAAAATTTTTAGAAGGATGCCTCTGCCAAAATTAATGTAAAAATGACACCATATGCCACAGTCAGTAGTATTGGTTTTATTTAAAAGAAAGGAGAGAGTGAGAGACGAGAGAGAGAGAGAGAGAAAGA
>VXBT01008690.1:0-12158 GCA_013400235.1 Oriolus oriolus
TTCTTTCTCTTTCCCTTTTCCCTTTTCTGTTTCTTTTTCTGGTTTGACTGACCTCCTCAAAGTGGAGGCATTGTGACATGGCGTTGTGGTTCTTCACTCTCCAGCTGGAGAAATTCTGGCATATCACATACTTGGGGAAATGATGTTGGAATTGCTTGCATGTACTTTCTGAGATGAGAGGGGGCTTTCCAGTCATCTGAAAGTCCTGGAGAAGCACATACTCTATTTTGCAAAGTTTTTGATGCAGGAAAGGGTTTTGAGGTAAAGCACTGAAAAAGCAAAACCCATTACAGCTGTGAATTAATTATTTTGTCAAGAGACTCAAATCACACAGGGATGCAGTACAAGTCACTCTTTCCTCAGTCTATTTTCCTTGTAAGTGTTGTAATCCCAGAAGTGGGCTAGTGCAGGGACTGGAGGTGGCTGTGCTGTCACAAAAACTTTTTTATTGGATAAAGGAAACTTTTCATAAAGAAGTGTCTTCAAGAGAAATTCTTTGGGCCCTTTGAACTACATCAAGCCACTATATTTTATTTTCCACAAGGAAAGAAAGCAGCTGTGTGTAGGACTAGGTCTGGAGTGACTTTAGCTTCCACAGGAAACCCTCCTGTCGAATGTTTGAAAAGGCTTGTATATGGCAATTCTTCATACTAGTACTTCACAGAAGAATAAAAATGCTTCCCTCAAATCAAAAATCCAGCAGAAAGATAGCCAGACATTTTTTTTCAGTTTATTTGTACTCTCGTAAAAAAACTTCTGAAATCTCACTCTAAACATCCAGGAATGTGTCACAATTTACAAATACTAGATACTGTTTTTCTTTGGTAAAGTAGTCTTTGACATTTCCACATGACTGAAACACTCACCACAGCTTTCATGGCCTAATAAAATGGCATCGTGCTGAAATGGAATTCATGCCACAGTTATGGATGTGGAGCACAGGCTGTTCCTCGACCATGAGCCAGAACAGGAACTGTGGCTTGAAATTTAAATCAAGTCCTGAGTGTCAAGTTAGGGAAAATATTGCATATTTAAGTCTGTTTATCTTCCTCTTGCAGATTAAAATTGTATGGGTGTCTTTGAGACAGGCTATTATCTTATCTGCTTTAAACCACAGAAAATAATTTTCTCTAAAATGTACATGTGCAAACTCTGCTCTAATATTAATTCTTTTTAACTCAGAGATATGACACATTCTTTCCAAAAATAAAAGGCATTTTCTACTTGAAGCATCCACACATCTCTTGCCTTCAACACATGTTGCACTCAGAATCAGATATTTTGGCCCCAGTGAGCCAGGGAAAGCTTTACCAGTCTCGCCAGAACAGATAAAATTAACTTTGCCACTTTCTCCATATTTATATATCTATGATGAAGAAAAAGATTCACAAGTGTTTTTTGAGAAATATTTTTTCTAACATACACAAAAGTGAATTTGTACTTATTTTCTGTTTTTCTTTGGCACAGGGAATTGAACATTTCTTTCTTGATATGTACAAAGCACTGGGCAATCTCAGCCACAGATTATGGGCTTTTTAGCTTATTCTCCTTTAATAAATCTAAACACTGGCTTCTTATCAGTCCTGCATGCACAAGGCAAGTGGTGGATTCTGTTCATAATGCATGTTTAGACAGGAAGGATTGTAATGTCACTTTTTCCGCTTATATGCAACATCTCCTAATGGCTGTCAGGAAGCCATGGTCCAAAAAATGTGTATATCTGGGTTTATCACTATGTAGAAATGAAGCAGTGACTAGTTAACACTTAATTTTTGGTGAGATGCAGTTTTAATTTCATATGTGACATAAAATTTAGACCTGGAAAAGCCTCACTGGACTATTCAGACGCCCTTTTGCTACGAGCAAGAAAAGAAAGGAACCTAAACAAACTACATGAAGTTTCCACGGGAAGCAAAGAACAATCCAAAAGGCAGCAAGCCAGACAGAAAACACTCAAAACATTAGAAACAAAACAAAGATAAAACAAAAGGCAAAGATTCCTTTAAAGACAAGTGCACCAATTAAAGTCCAAGCAGTTTTGCATTCTCCTGAAACATACCAGCAACTTGATTGAAAGGAATGGCAAACACAAACCTCTGCACTGTAGGTGGTCTCAAGCAAAATTTACTGAAGTACTGCTTATGTCAAATAATATGGAAAACAGACCCAGACACAAGCATTTATTTTTAATAATAAGCTTAGAAATGAACACATAAGGCAAACAAAGGAGGAAAGCCTTGAATGTGTTAGGCTTAGACTTGGGAAAACTGTCCTGTTCCCATCTCTGTCAAACAGTCTTGATGTCTTGGAGCTTGTGGATGAAGAACTAACACTCACTGTGCCTCAGTTTTCCATGTTACAAGCAGACAATATTGTTTGTGACATCTTTTTAAAAAAATTAATTTTTAAAAAAATATAATCTCTGAGACATTTGGAGTGATACATGTTTTTTATGTGGCAGCTGTAAAGTGCCAGGGACATTGTGGAATTTGATCGTCATTACTACACATATACACTACAAAAATAAAGACAGGATGTATGTTCAAATTTCTTATGTCCAAACCTCTACTATCAATATAGACCATTCTGTTCCCCAAGGCAATGTATCACTTTTACAGTTATGAATACATTGCATATGAACAATCACCTGCAGGAGGAAACAGGGCCTCTGCAGAGTATTAGACTTGCTAGCGATTTTTTTTCAGGTTTCAACTAAGATCAGCAATTCTGCAAAAGCTTCAGCAAACCTGGAAAAGAATGGTTAAAAAAATCCCCTTACAACTTCTGAAGCTGATGAATTTGAAATTATGTCATCACACACTTGAAATGGACCTTGTTGGTTTCTCACAGCTCTTCAACAATTAGCATTTTTTATGGTGTCTGTATGTTTGCATAGATGATAGTCCCCAACATTTCCTAATAGGGAGATCCCAATAGCACTGTCTGATCCTCTGGCAAGACGCAGTTTGTAAAGGATACACCCATTCTGCTTTCAGTTTCAGGCATAAATCTATCTCCTTCGAAACACTGGGCTCCTTTTTGGGGGTGTTTTTTCTTTTCCAAACACTATCCTTTCCAAGACCACGTTAGAAATCCACGTGGATGTGTAAGATGAGAAACAGAGCAAACCTGTGCATGCGCTCACTCACGTTTGAGTTCCTCTTCTCCCTCTAGGTCATCAGTTTCGGTCTCATGTAACCAGAGAGCCATGGAATCAAAGAACTACAGAAACATAGAATCGTAGAAACACTGAGTCATAGAGTCATTGAGTCACAGAGTCCTAAAATGCTGGAATCATTGAATGGTTTGGGTTGGAAAGGACCCAAAAGATCATCTTGCTCCAGCTCACCTGCCATGGGCAAGGATGCCACCCACTAGACCAGACTGCTTAGGGCTCATCCAGCTTGGTTTTGGACACTGCCAGGGATAAGGCATCCACAACTGCTCTGAGCAACCTGTGGCAGTGCCTCACTACCCTCTGAGGAAAGAATTTTTTCACAATATCTAATCTAAACCTGCCCTCTTTCAGTTTAAAAGTGTTGTCCCTTGTCCCATCACTATCTGCCCATGTAAAAGTCCCTCTTCTTCCTTCTCATAGGCTGCCTTTAGAGGAGGATGGGCACAATAAGATCTCCCCAGAGCATTCTCTCCTCCAGGCTGAACCATGACAACTCTCATCCTGTCTCCATAGCAGAGGTGCTCCAGCCCTCACAGCATCTTTATGGTTCTTCATGTCCTTCCCTGCAGTTTCAGCAAAGTGTCAGTGATCGCTCCCTGCCACCTTAACCAGCACCACAAGCCTTTTAGCTCATTCTCTTGAGGTAAAGAGCTGACAGTCTCTCTCTCTGCAGTCTACAGGTGCAAAATTGTGATCTATTCCTCCCTTGGTGATCTTTGACATCAATATCCAAGAGAGCTGTTTGCATTACTGTCTCTAGAAGTCCTGCTCTAAAATCACAGAATGGTATGAGCTGGAAGGGGCCTTGAAGATCACTGAAGTGGGACACCTTCCACTAGACCAGGCTGCTCCAAGCCCTGTCCAACCGGCCTTGAACAAAGAAAAGCCCCATCTTCACTCAGGTCTTTTCAAGACACAAAAATGCCCACCCTAGAAAAATGAGCTATGAACCCGGACCAGAGGGATGTAGCCATCTGCCAGCCTGAGACCAGCACCTGTGACCTGCTCCTGGTATTGGCATCAAGGGGAGTCTGCTTCTCCTTCCCTGTGTGCAGTCACTCTGTTGAAGGACCTAATTCTACCTTGAACTTTGTAGGTGACTCTTGGCTGTGATATAAATGCTCTGTGTGATAAGGATTGGGCTGCACAATGCATATCACATTAACTTAAAATCCATGTATCAAACCTCTTCTTCAGCAAATCTGTGTACAGTAGCTCCACTGGTCAAATTCCAGGTTTTGAACATTTCTCCAGTTGTCCAGGGGATGAAAGCTGAGCTTTGCACATCATCAAATGTCTTATTCCACAAAATGGGAAGTCATCTCCTAAAATACTGTAAACATGTTTAAAAGTGTTCATTTTGCCTTTTGGTTTATGCACAAGATCTCTTTGCAAATCCTGGCAAGGTATTTATGCTTGAATTATGTTGTCCTTCATGAGGTGTGCCGTTTGAGTCGCCTAAGGTGTGTGCCTTTTGCAAAAATAAATCCTTTTTATTGAAATGAAGATAACAACCAGATCATGAAATAGGAAGAGAGACTCTAACGATGCTTAAAAAGTGATCTATTGCTAATGGTATGAGCGGCATAAACTTTTACAGAAGTGCTTTCCCTCAGACCTGAGTTATTGATACCTGCTGTGTTCAAGGTGAAAACAACCAGATGTGATAAACAACGAAACAGCTGTGACAGAGAAGCATTTTATTGTTTATTATCTTATTATTTTTTGCCCATTTCTAAAGCTGAAGAATACAGATCAGTCTTTGTCACTGGATTTCAGAAGAAATCAATCTGAGAAATAATTAAAAGAATTTAATCTTTGCAATGTTTATTGAAGCAATCTGAAGGAAATTGAGCTGAAACTGGGTCTCTGCAACCTATATATCTCCGGGAACTTCTTTTCTAAGTTGAATAGCTATCCTTTGGGCATGAATCAGGGGGATGAAGTGATAATTAAAATGTAGAAACCTGAATTAGGATCAAGGATGTATTTCTTCTGAACATTCTGCAAAAATGTAAATAGGGACAATTTGGATCTTTGCCTGCCTATCCCCACGACTTTCCTCTTTAATGTGAGATTAAGGAAATATCCACCAAAGGTGGACTTAGAATCTAAAATATGTTAAAGAAAGCGTATTTCCATACTGTGCTTGGAAATTGGTGGCAATCATTCCCTAGTCTGTTATTCAAGCCAAGACTTTCAGATGATTACAAAAGGTCTGGCACATAGTTAGATAAAATATTCAGAGTTCTGGAAGGGTCAAATCTCTTTTGCTCCTTGGTGTGTACCAACTTTTAGCTACTGAAACTCAAGAAGAAACTTTTCTGCCCTTCTGAGCAGATTCTGCCTTAATTGCAAGGTCTCTGGCCTTTCAGAGCAGGTGGCTCTGGCCCCCTCTGGATGATCATACAGCTGCTGCTTCTGCTGTTCCACAGCTTTATTGTCCTTGGAGAAGAAATTGTTTCTTGATGAGCTTCAGCCTTTTACAATTGTATGTATAAAAATGCTTGGTTAAAATATGTTGTTCTTTACTGCAGGAATTACATAGGCAAATAGTCAGCTGGAGCTGAGGTATTTGCACGTATAATTAGATCACTTGTATGCACAGTTCTATGTGCAGCTTGAAGCTGAGGCTGATGGCCGTGAAGAACCAGGTAACACACTTTTGGCTGAGTTTCTCAGGATTGGTATCAGCCCATCTCTGTTTCTGAAGATAAGGTCAGTATCTGGACATTTCCTATCTAGGAAAGATCAATAAGGGCACAAAGACCTGTCCAAGCTGACTTCCAGCTACAGCCTCGTATCTGGCTGGTGGGGTCTGGAAGACTCTTAAATTGAGAGACATTAATTAAACCTTTGAATTCTTAGATGTGCCTGTATTCTCCTCTGGCTAAGCCTGAGGGTTGCAGCGGACATTAAACTGTCTGACTAAGACCCTTTAAAGCATGACCTTTAGTGTAACACCCTGATACAGACTGAACATATGTTCTGGACACTCAAAATACTCAGAAAAGATTTGCTGTCCATAGGGAAGATTGCACTTTGCTGCAGTGTAGGGTTTTTCCAGTCTGTCCACTGGGAACTGGCCCTTTACATTTGGAAACAGCCTTTTTAGCAGCTGCTTTGCAAGCAGCTACAGTGTCTGTCCTGTTTATTTATTTTAGCCACTCCTTATATTTGCTTCCCATCCCATTTTCCTTCTGATTTCTTAAGAAATGGCACATGTTTTCTGGGGGAAGCAGTACAGCCTACAGGATTGGACACTGACTGGATGAAAAGGAAATCTTGATTTTCTTCCAGGGCTTCTGTGTGTTGTGAGTCACTTCACTTCTCTGTGCCTCTATTTCTAGCAGTGGAACGGATGATGTTATAAAATTTTTAAAGCCCTTTTGAGATATCTCGATGAAAAGTGCTCTGTCAAAATTAGGTAATATCTTGCATCTGCAAGTCCTTAGTGTTGCGAGATGCAAGTTAAGCGTGCTGTGTTTGGCAAAAGCCATTTCTCAGCAGTTCTCTCTCCTTTTGCACTAGGAAAACAATTAAAACAATTAACCTTCTTTCCTGAACTATCCTAATAATGTTTAATTTCTTTTTACATGTAAAATGTACTTGTAGGTCTAAGAATTTGTATTGAACTTGAGAGCTCTGATACCAGATATTTTGAGATGAGTAAACAGGTTCCAAAGATTTCAGTGGGTCTGGATGAACCCCTATTTTTTCCTTCTTTTTCTTCCTTTCCTTTTTTTTTTTTCTTTGTTTTTTCTTTTTTATTCTATGAGAGGTGGGAATGTGGGTGCTGTGTTGACTAAATTATCTAAATGGAGATATCTTCATACTGGAAATTATAAGATTGCTTCGGAGATTTTTGCCAACAGCATTTGGACTGGACAACATCCTGCTACTTTACTTTCCCTCCTTATTTGAAAACATTTTAAGAGGATTAAGAACTTCCTCTTACAGTTTAACAGACTACAAAGGAGGAAAGAGGAAAAATCTCTTTCGGCATATAACATGAGACATCTATTAGTAAAATTTTATATATAGCACACAATATATCTTTTCCTCAAAAAAAGTGTTCAAAGAAATTTAAAATGTCTAACTTTTGTCTCTTTTCTTAATTGATAATTTTCTTAAAAATAATTAATCCAGCCCACTTCACTCTCAGCTCCTTCCAAATTATCACTAAAATTAACAATTTTCTTGCAGCTCAGTTAGAAGTGCAATTTAGTTGAATTCAAACCTAAATTTCCATTTGTAGTGAAAAAAGGTTTATTTTCTTTAATAGAATTTATTAATATATTGGGGAATTTAGTCACATTCTTTTTTTCCCCTAATATCCCAAAGCCATGGTGGCTGAAATATACATAACCTCTACAGGTTTTAGAATAAAATTTGTGGATATGAATCAAAAAACGCACAAAAAAATCTCAGAAACTTTGCACGTAAAATAACCAATACAATCTTTTTTATATATTAAAAATACATGGGGGTTTTCCACAGAAATGGTATTAAGGCTGATATTAAATGTCAGAAACTTATTCCACCTTTTTTCTTTCTCAGCTTTTTCCATAATATTGTGCTCCTAATAGGAATTTGGCTTAATAACATGTTTCATCTCTATTTCATTTAGTTTTGTTTCTAACTTACACTTCTCTCTATGTGTCTTATCTATTTGATTATAGTTTGGTTCTACCTGAATGTCCATCCCATTAGATGCTCACGTTTGAATTGTATGGTGTATACATTGTTTTGGGGGTTTTTTAATACTTGTTCAATATCATCAAGTCTTTCATCTGTGGATAAACTCTACAAAATCAAGTAACCTTGGTCACACTATTATGATCTGTGTGCAAATTCCTAAAAGCCGTACAATATCCACTACTGTTTAAGGGAGTGTTCTGGTCACAGGGTGCAGCTGTTTTGAAGAACAGATTTGGTGCAACATCTTCTGGGAGCACAACAGATCTTCTCAACTCCTTCATGCACTGCTTCTGAAATCTTCATTTTGTGCGCTCTTTGGTGCTTTTCTAAAATGAATTTGCTTTACTAATAAGTGAAGTGACATCTAAAAAATATTTACTACTTTGAGATATTTTCTTGTTGCAGTGAGCTATGACCATGGTAGTGGCCAGCCAAGCCTGAATGCCCACTGGTTTGATGCTACAGCATCTCAAGGGCCCTGAGCCTAGTCACTGGCCACCGCCATCTCCACCCTTCTCCCTCTACATTTGGTTCCTCTTCTGGAAAGTTCTATGTTATTCGGTTATTGATTGGCCCCTGTTAACCCTCCCTGCCTGCCCCTTCTCCCATTCATTGTATTCCCTTTTCCCTGCCCTTTGTAATGCCCCCCAGTCATGGTCTTATTGGCTGATGGGTGTTTTCCCCGCCTATGTTGTAGGGGTATAAAACCCCGTGTCACTCTAATTTTTGCGGCTTTTTCTCGGTTCCCTTGATTTCTGTTATCCCGTCCCCCAAATAAATTCTTCCCTGCCTCCACCGAGAAGCTCCCCCGCCTCGTTCCTCTCCTCCTCGGCGCGTCCTTGTGATCAGTGGGCAAGGTGAACCCGAGCTGAGACCTCGCCTGCCCTCCCGTGCAGCGATCTGCCTCCATCCATCCCTCCAGAGCAGGCAGAGATTGCCCAGTGCCTAGGGCAGCTCTGCTAGCCGGCAGTGAGGCACTGCAGCATTTGCTACCACATTATATTTGATATTTCACATTGCTTGAATTTTTTCTGACTTTTGGAATGTTTGTCTTTGAATATTTTGCATTTGTTTTGCCTCCACGTTTCCCTCTGAAAGACTGTATTTGTTCTGGCTATACAATGCATTTGTTGAAATGGATTTTTAAAAATTTAAATCAGAAAGAGATGGTAAATATTTTTATTTTCTCTTGGGGGGATCTGATCTGAGATCTGATCTTAAATTAGAGATTAGGGATTTCACACCCTGAATATTTGCGTGGTTTATTTAACTATTCTGAATACATTACAAATCTCAAAAGTTTCTTCATTTTTTACATTCTCATGAGAATCTGACACTTCCTAATTTCAAATCTTTTCAAGGAGTGCAGTTTTATGTTTAAGATACTCAGGTAACTTTTTAGACTTCATCATGTAGTTACTGGTTATTAAATGCATCCAGTCCTTTAACCCAGTGACAGCAAAAGATGTATTTGGAACTTTAAGCCAGACTTTATATTTATCAATATTAACAATCAACTGGGTTAACCAGTTCAGGGTGGAAAATCTCATGACAAAAAGAGGAAGATGTTTTTGAGAGAAGATGTTTCTCTGCTGCTTTACATGGACTTACTCCTCGTACAATTTTTCTGCAGAAGCTTGGGATTTTGTCAGACCTGTGTGTAGCATTTGCATGCCTGCATTTGTGGAGTCAAAGCCTCTTGAACCACTTTGAAACTCTGCAAACACTTCAGGCTGATGTCTGAAGAGTTTGTCTTTTGTGCAAAAAACCTTTTAGGTAACCAAAACACCTCACAAAATGCAGAGGCTCTCCTCAACATGGAAAACAAAGATGCCCTTCTTACAACTTCTAAAGAATGTACTCAGAGTTCATAAACAGATCCACAGATAGATCTGAAGATAAAGACATGCCATTCTACTAGCACTGAAGTGTTGTTTGGAACTTCTTTTTTCTATTAGTAAAATCACCAGCCTATGAAAAAAAGCTTTGATCCCTTGTTCTTCTGACAGACTGTAGACTTTGTTTGTTTAGACTTCATTCATTCTTGTGAATTTAGCAAACTAGAAATTGCAGTTTTATCCAGAAAAAAAAAAGTAATTGCCTTGATATTCACAGATTAGCTGGTATTCAGGTAGAAATAATATATATCTTTTCATCATGTTGGTTTCATAGATAAAACCTTAACAATTAACTTACGAATTTTTTACACCAATGTCCCCAAAGGGAGAATCACTTCTTAGTAAAAGCACTGGATGTATATGCTATTCCAGATTCTGGCCTGAAATCCCTCCATTAACTTGGATAATCCTGAATCTGTAATATCTTTTTTTTTTTCAGAGAAGTCTTTCGCAAAGCTAGAATCATTAGTGTCTGTTCTGTGTCTGGGTAACGCAAGAATTAGAGCAGCATAATACTAATGGAGGTTTTAGCCTTCTTACAAAATTTCAAAGCTTTCTGGAAAATGTATGTTTACACTGGTTTAAAACAAGCTCATCTCCTCCTCTCCTGTTGGAAGGCCTATGTTTTAGGGAAATAAATAACACTTGTTGATCCAAAATGTTTCCGCAGTCAGGAGCAATTCCTTAGCAAGAGGGAAAGCAGGAACCCGGGTTTCCTGCACCATGACAAGCTTCAGACCAGTCTGCCATTCTGCAGGGTGCTCTACCCAGCTTTACTATCAAGGTAATTAGAACATATAGACGTTCAGCTGAGATAACTCTGTAGAGCTCCACTGAGCACTGAAATTTGGTCTCTTGCCAGCCTACATTAACTTGAAGATACAGCCTTCAGGTGATAAGTTGTTAGAGGCAACTTATTCCCATGGAACACAGAGTCCTGGCCATTAGCAAAAAATTTAATGCTATTGACTGGTATTATATTTCCAAAATTATATTTGTGTTACGAGATTAGTTACTGTAAATCATTTGAAACAGCCATATAAATACGTCCGGAGTGGTATGCCCTGGAAATCTAATCAATATGGTGTCACATTAAACAGTGAGGAACAGAGGAGTAAAGGAAAAGATAAATAATTCCGTGTAACTATTGGAATCATGGGGTGCATGTCACATAAAAAATCCCAACTGTAGGTGTAGAAATATATACTATTTTTTTTTTCTTCCTAGTTGTCAAGAGGCTGGACTGGTCATGTACCTGGCCTAATTTTCAACCCTATGATTGTCTCCCAGGTTTTAGACATGTAAACTACTGCTGTTAGTTTTCTACAAACTTCCTCAGATTTATCAGAGGACATGTATGAGGCCTGTGTCTGCTTTAGCTGCCTTTCAGCCGGCATCTCACTGCAGGCTGGCTGTCTTGCAACATCTGCAGGCAAGGCTGCAAGTCCTCTGAAGGTCAGTTTGTCCCAGAGCACCACAGACTGTAGAAAGAATCAGTTTGTGGTTAGTAAAATCTAGCAGGGCTTTAAATCAACTCAGGTAGTGTTCCACGGTTGTGTAAGTTTACGAGGTGGATCTTTTTGGGGAGTGTGAAGGGGAACTAATCAGAGCCACTGCTGCACTTCTGTCCCTTCACTGGGTATTTACAGAATCATGCTGTGGAAGTATAGCAAGAAGGAAGCCCTGAATCCCCCTTTAGTCATAGAACCATTCCAGTTGGAAAAGCCCTGTAAGACCATTGAGCCCAACCATTAACGCACCACCGTCCAGCCCATCTCTAACCCATGTCCCCAGGTGCCACATCCATACAGATTTTAAACCCCTCCAGGCATGGGGACTCCACCACTGCCCTGGGCAGGTCTGCCAGTGCGGAGGCTGGTGAGCCTACATAACTAGGGACCAGAAGAGTACATTGGTCAGACAGTCCCTAGGGCTAAAGACCCTCCCCAGATTAGGGTGACAGAGAAGGTCTCTCCCAGGATTCCTTAGTTATGTTATGTTAATGTACCCCAGTTCTGCTTCCCCAGTTGGCCCGTTGGCCTCCCTGCCCCTTTATGTCCTATATGTCCCTGCTCCAGAAAGTTCTCCCTTCTCTGTTCCCTGTTGGCCCTTGCCCCTCAGACACTCCCTCACCGTTTCCCTACTGGTTCCCATACTCTAGCCCCACCTGTCTACCACCCCTGTGCCCTCAGCCCTTTGGTTCTAAAGCTCTCTCCGCCCCCGCATATAAACCTAAACCCTCCCACGTTCTCCCATCTTCGTCCCTGGACCCCTTTGCATGCGTGGATGTAAAAACTCCTCCCGTGGAACCCCATACGGAGACCTTTCCTGCCTCCTTGCTGTCGACTTCTTTGTTAGATTAAGAGCTGTCTGGTGTGTGC
>VXBT01008701.1:0-12082 GCA_013400235.1 Oriolus oriolus
AGATATTAAATAATACTGGTCCCTGTACCCTGCTCCCTGGGGGACACTTCTTGTCACTGATGTCCATTGGGACTCTGAGACATTTATCACTACCCTCTGGATGAGACATCCAACCAATTCCTTACCCATCTAACAGTCTACTCATCAAATCCATCTCTCTGCAATTTACAGAGAAGGATGTCGTTGGGGAACTGTGTCAAAGGCTTTACAGAAGTTCAGATAAAGGACATCTGTAACCCCTACCCTGTCACTGGTGTAGTCACTTCAACATAGAAGGCCACCAGGTTGGTTATTTTAAAATAATGTGAGCATTTCCTCTTATAAAGTTAAGCCACTTGGAACATTTAGTAGAACTAAGAAGTTACACAATTCTTCAAATCAGTTCTTCAAAGTTTCATGGATACCATGTAATTGTAAGGAGTGGGGAATCTCTCGTAGCAGTTGAAAATATAAGGAAATAAATACACACAGTTCATGCAAGGTGATGTACACACCGTACATTCTATACCGTAAACCACAGTGAAGATGTCTTCACAACTGCATCTGTTTTTCAAGCACCTAACCTTGTTTTATTTTTCAGGTTTCATTCTAGCCATACACAATGGAAATACAGTATGACATCACGAAGTTGATACAATCAGCTGCAATATTTACCTAACTTTGCCACCAGCAATTATCTAGATTGTTACTGCAGAAACTCCAAGTTGGCGCAAATACCAAAAAGCCTCTAGATACTTCCATCCTATGGCATTCCACAATTTACAGATTCATCTCCTCCTTTTCTTTCACAAGCACAGAAGGACAAGATTTCCCCAAATTTTCCACTGTAGGCCACAGGTGCAAACTTTTGCCTGCCCAATGCACCAATACAAATTTCATAGAGGGAACTGTTCAGTTCTGATTATGTGGACTCTATGAATCATATGGTCACCATATGTCACAAATGATAGGATAAATACATATATTAAGGCGGGGGGAAGGAAAAGGTCTTAAGTTGCTTACACTCTTCAAACTGAAGCACAGGATTAAGAAGCTTTTTAATCACCAACAGGTCTTTCAGAAACAGGAGAAGAAATAAAATGAGACAATTTCCTGCCTATTGTAATAAATACAAGTTAACATGAAGACAGAAGAGCTGTAACTACAACTGCATAGGTCTAAGAAAGTCATATCATAATTAAAAAGTTTATTATACTTTAATAACTTTACTACGTAAGGAGAAAAGGGAGAAGGTATTTTACTGAAAAATACTAAGGTAATCAAACTAATATCTAAAAAACAGCATTTTACAGCTAAGCTTACAAAAAAGAACAAATCATTTAATGGACATTACCATTCACTGGGATACCACAAGAGCTTCTTAAAATAGTTATATCTTGCTCAAATAGCTTTACATATTAGTCTTCCTGGGTAGCACACATTATTTAATATGAGCCATTTCTTTTAAAACAAACAAGAAAACAAAACCCCGAATGTCACTCAAATTTCAGATACAAATACTGTTACTGGCTGCAATTATTTCAATCTGTCTCTTAGGAAGGACAGAGAATTTAGAAAACTTAACCAGCCCTGCAGATTGCCTTTTGATATTGTAAGCCGTTAAAACAAAATTACATTCTCCCTATGAAAAAACAGAAAAGAAAAAAGCACAGGAAAAAAAGGTTTCTTACAATATAGGTTAATGGACACGGTATTATACCTTTATCACTGGCTAACAGCAAAGCTATTAGGTATTAAGTAGCCATGTTTATTCAACCTGTTGCAAGTACTAGAAGCATTCAAGTTTCATTAAAGAAAAATATATAATATTCCATAATATCCTAGCATACAAAACAGATAAAGTTGGAATACAAATCCTAACTGGAGGAGACATTTTTTTAAAACACCTGTAAAAAGAATCACAAGGGCAGATGCCCTTGGGAAGTGTAATATAAGCTTACAATCAGTGAAAATGAGAAATATTGCACAGAAGTGGAAATGGTTTTGGTTTGATTTATATATGATCTTCACACAACAGAGCTCCCACTAAAGAGAAATACTTGACAAAAAGAAGCAATACGAATTTTTTTACTTAGTGAACTGCATGCATCACCAGTAATTTAATTTAAAATAAACCTCTGTTACATTAGTCTGATCAAGCAGGACATGGACATACTCTATCAATCTGATGCAGAATCAGTTTTAAGGTATGAATTAGTTAAAAACCTGAAATGCATCAGACACGATGAAAAGACACATAGGAGGAGGATGTGATTTAATATAGTTCTCTGGTTTACACTTGTATGAAATATGATTGTTTACATGCATTCTGATCTACTCAGCATTGCAGCCAGTGGACATTCAGGTTACTCAGCACAGGCACTATTAGAACAGGCTGGACATCAAGATTTTCTTCACAGCAGCTTTAGAGTCTTGTCCCCACATTTATAAATTGGTACAGAGTTCTACATGAAATTTTATGGTAGGAAGTAAACATCCTGTGAGAATTATTATATGAATGGGACTGGACTACAATGAAAAAGTTGCAGGAAAATTAGTCATTAAAATGGTAATCTTCTGCATTCACTACTGTGATTGACTACTTCATTACAATCACAGTTTGATATCAGCAGTAACTGGTAGGAGCAACCTCCAAACACAGCAACAATAAAGAAAAAAACACCATAAAGCTGCTAAAATAGAACTTTAATATGCACGTACGCAAAGACTCAGATCCAAAACACACTTTGGTAAAAAAAATAAAAAATATATTGCATAGATACATATACATATCCTTGCATTTACTTCAGTGCAAATTTAATTTACAGATTTTAGCAGAAAATCATCTCTAGCCCAGAAAAAAGCAAACCAAGTGGGAGTTCTGCACAGTCTGCACTTTATTCCTTGTACATCTTTCTTTGTTTAGCTGCAAACAATACACTACTACGTCAAGTGACAAAAATTTAAAACATTAAGATAGAAATTAAGCTATAATTTTTTTGATCTTGCACTAAGAAACACCAACAAAAAGCCTCAAACGAACCAAAAAACCACAGCTTTTCCTTTGCCCTAATCACAATAGCATGGAAAATAAATTACCTCCAGAAGGCTTTAAAGGAAAGGCATTTATAGCTGGTAACAGACGATCTACTCAAATTTTTCATAACAAATATTTCTATGAGTTGCATTTTTTTTTAACAGACCTGTTACCAAGTAGATTGTCAGAATACAAAAGTAGAGGGATCTTTTTGTTGTGTTTCATTTGTTCTCATAATATTTAAAGCAATCTTGATTTTTTCTTTTCTGAATGGGCATCCAATGAAGTTCTTGGTGTTATTTGGTAAGAAAATCATACATACATTAGAATACTTTCTTGGAATAATTTCCATTGCTAGTTTTGATCTATTAGCGTTAAGTCTGAAGAGGCTGACTGGTTGCAGATGGCAAAAAGAAACTGAGGATATGCAGCAATAAGCACAAAAAAAGTACAGTCAGGGAGGCACTTAAACATATTAATGGTATCCATTTGCCTTTTTGTCATCTGGATTAAACAATTTTACAATTCCAAGGCCAAGGACTAAAATAGGAGGACAAATCATCTCATAAAGCCCCTCACTGGCACAGAAGAAAACAAAGGAGTGAGAATCTACAGCTTCAACATATGCACACAGATACAGAATCTAGAAATGCAGCACGTTGCTCTCTGTCATCATATCAAGGCACAACCTGAAACGGGCCCAGAATATCATGGCTGAGACACTACAAATGGTATTAGATGATGATATGAATGTGAACATGAGTTAGCTTTGATATTTTTTATCCTTACATGTTGTCTAAAGGCATACCTGTTCAGATTACATCAATCTATCAGTGCATACATGCATTTCAGAACAGCATATTGCTAATGAGAAATCCAAGTGGGATTGCTGTGTTAGTTATGATTGGAAGCAGGCTGCAATCCTGATTAACCCCAGTGCAGAACCCAGTGGCTGCCAGGCTTGTGTGAAGCCCTGCCTGCTGCGTGATAATGGCAGGACCAGCACAAGAGGGTGCTGAAGTTCAGCAATTTATATTTAAGAAAAGAAAAATGAACACCTGCTTGCTCTTCCTAGAGCTCAGCACATTCAGAAAGCAAAGATCACAACTGCTGCATATCTCTAGGTCACCATGGAAAAGGAAAGGAAAAAAAAAACAAACGAACCCAAAAAGTAAGCATCAAGCAAGCAGGTAAAAAGAAAAAAAATTATGAAACACCTTCAACTTTGCTTAAATCAGTATGTCAGTATGTCTTGGTTTAAAATCCCAGTAGGCAGCTAGACAGCGCACAGCCACTCACTGAATCCTTCACACTGTGGGACAGGGGACAGAATTAGAATGGTTAAAGTAAGAAACTCCTGTAAGTAAAGGAAGTTTAGCTTCTAAAAAAAAAAGAAAAAAAGAAAAAAATAGTAATATAAAAACTAAGAAAAACAAATTTTGCAAAGAAACCTAAACCAATTGCTCACAAGTACCTAAATCAGCAAGTCCCCAAACACTGGTGGTCTGGCCAGCCACCTTTACCCATCTGAGTTTTCTTGCTGAGCATGATGCCATATGGCTTGGAATTTCACTTTGGTCCATTGGGGTTACCCATCCTGGCTGTGTCCCCTGCCAGCTCCTTGTGCACCCTCAGCCCACTCACTGGTGGGGTGAGGAGCAGAAAAGGCCTTGGCTCAGTGCAAGCTCTGCCCAGCAATAACAAAAACATCCTCAAGTTATCAACATTGTTTTCAGCACAACTCCAAAAACAGCCCCATGCCAGCTATTGTGAAAGTCACCCTAACCCAGACAAAATTAGTACACAGTATTATCACAAACTCTCATTTTGGTTTAAGAAATTCAAATGTTTAAAAAACCCAGAAAACTGAACTGAACAAACCCAAGACCACCCTAAAACCACCACACCCTTAAACAATGAACCCAACTGTGAATAAACAACATAAGACCCCAGACATATTAAGTAATTTTTTTGAGTTGAGGTTGTTGACAAGATTTTTTAAAAAACAATAATGCTTTCTTTCTCCTTCACATTCTAATTTTTCCCAATATAACACCCTTCACCCCACCCTTCTATGATGGTAAAATACGTCAATTACAAGCAGGAAAGAAATTTTTTTATGCCAGAGCTGTAAAACACACTACATAAATCAATAAGGGAAGATGAGTCATTACTTTACTGAAAAACACACAAACTATTGCTTGCCTTCTAAACTTTCTGATGAATTCCTTCACAAATCAGCCGCAATTTCATGAAAACAGCAAACTATACAATATCCAATGCTCCACATAATCAATGCATCTTCAACATTTCCAGCTTCTGGCAAAGCTATCCATTAGGTCAGCTCTCAAATTATTGTCAATAGTGCCCAAGTAAACTGTTTAATGACTTCCAGTTGTACTGCATCAGCAATTTTTAATTTCTTTTTGTTGAGAGACAGGGGAGAGAGACAAAGACTGCAAGAATGAAGTTCTCCCTACAAGCAAGTATAAAAAGAAGAAAAATTTATTCCTCTTCCTAATGTAATATCTGGAAAAGTGTTAGAAATGTATTTTTGATTCTTCACCTTGTCTTTCTCCATCCCCAACTCACTCTCCCATCCTCATAACATTTACAGAACCAGCAGAATATAAATAAGGCCTCAGGCTTCTTTAGGCTCTCCTTGGCAGCCTCTTTCTTCAGAAGCAAACAGAACGACCAGCTGGACAATGATAAAAGTCACCCCTACATTCCTCCTTTATCCTTGGATAGACCCTTTGCTGTCTTTGTCTCATCACCTTGAAATGAGACTTGCAGAGCCAGTGTTTGGCTCTCATTAACTCAATCTCTTTCTCCTGACCTACTTAGTATAAATTATTCCAACAGTTACCAGAATGCATTTTAAGGAAGGAAAAAGGATGCAGAACCAAATGAAAAACCTGAAGCACACATTTATCTGAAGGCCATGGTCTACTTAGCATCTGTATTTTTTACAACTTTTTGGAGGGGTTTTCATGGATGAAGAAGATACGGCATCAACTATGTATATGATTAATGCCCTTCATGGAATATCAACAAAAAAATCATTAAACTGAAGAAGGTGGAAATTAAATACAGGAATTTAAGGGCAGAAAATTAAAAACAGCTATGATGGAGATAGCAAAGAACTAGACTAAAAGGAGAATAGTTGAAGTGGGTAAACAGTTACAAACAGATTTTGTATAACAGTCTTGAAAGAGGTATTACACAGTTTTATCAAGAGCAACATGCGACCCCCAAAATCCCCAGAATACAACGAACTTTACTGGTGAAGTTAGGAGTACAATCAACACAGATGATAACAACTGCCCTATAATGTATCAGGTGAAGTCTTCCTAGAAGAGAGAAGGAACACAATTCCATAATGCATTCAGTAAAAATGTATAAAAGCTCTTTGCAATTCTGTTCACTCATTTTTGCAACACAAGCGTAGAACAGAGGCACCAAAATCATGGAACTGAAACAAATGAGAGCACAGTGTTTATCAAAGATCTGATCTCTCACACGAGATACACTATGAAGAGACAACATAAGGAAAAGCCATTACTTAAGCATAATTGTAACTACGCCTCTTGTGTGGAAAGTTTTGTAACAAAGATTTGAAATGCAAATAAAGTTTAAAATTTCACAGCAATTCAGCTTCCTGGTATTAAAAGTGTAAGCAATCTATTGGATCGAAACAGATGTAAGCAGGTCTAAATCATGAGATTAGCTATAGAAGCAAGTCATGGGACTTCCAGACAAAATGGGCCTCTCTTCCATATATTTCCATATATTCCTTACATTAGTTAGAATAATCAGCTGGCTCACAGACTTCAGGAACATCAAGGTTTAATGAGAAAAATATAACTGTAGTCACGGCTGCCAGCAAATTTGCTTAGTAGTTTTTATTTTCTTTACTCTTCTTAATGACTTAAACTGTCAAAAATTCCTCTAGATCACAATGAGAAAGTAGATCAGTCTCAAATATAAAAGCAGAAGTAAACTCAACAAACAAACAAACAAACCAACCAAAACCAAATCACACAAAAACCCTACAAAACCAACTGCACCAACCAGGCTGGAACTCCCATCCAGCAGTTAGAGTGACTACGGACATATACACCAACCGTTTCAAAAATAAAAATGGATAGCTGGGGAAATACAAATTTGGTGTCTCCCCAAAATATAAACAATATCAAAAGCTTATTGGGTAATGGTTTCCAAGGGAGTGCAATAAGAAAAAAACTGCTTTGTGAAGGAAAAAAATTTCCATATCTTTGCTATACACTCAAAATTTACATCAGGAAAATCAGAATTGCATCCCTATTAATAAACTTCTTATGTTTTCAACTGAAGTTTCTTATTTCATGAGATCATATCTAAGGGATTCACTTTTCTACCAACTGTTATGAACTGTGGTGGTAATGTTCTCATAAGAAATAGATCCAGAAAGTGCCCCGTGCAGACACACTTAACCCAAGGCCCATGGAATGTGCTTTAGTGGGGTAAAGTCATTTAGCAGTGACTGGAAAGACAGGAAACCTTAATACTTGACAGTGACTGTCACTGAAAGAGCTATTTCCCACAAAGTTAGAACTGTCAGCCTGAAAATATGCCCTACACAAAAAGGAAAATGTCTCATTTTTCAGCTGTTTTTACTTCCCATCTCACTGCATCACTGCACTATAAGAACCCTAGGGAACTGGACATGCAGTTTACTCAAACAGCTCTTGTTGCCATAAGAATATGAAAACAATATCCCATCTTCACTATGAAATGACCTTGATGGTCTCTATAACATTTGTCAGACTAATAAAATTTGTAAAGATACTTGCTGATATGATGGATTGCATTCTTCACTGCTCCAGTTACCTCAAACTAAATTGCCTGTCATTATAATGATGGTTTCTGTAAGTGCAGTTTCTTAATTTGTTCCTCAGTCTTTCAACAGTGATTTCACAATAGACTTAAAGTGTTTATGGATCAATAATATGCAAGAATAAAATACTGAATTCTAACAAAAAGTATTTGTAATCTTTCTGCTTATAGTGTGCCATGACAGAGCATTAGCAGAGAACATAATTCTAAGTAACAGGAAAATAACTTCAAACCTAGTTCACAAGCCTCCAGCACCATGAACAGACACAAAATCCTACAGATTCTGAAAAGGACCTGGTGCTGGTGATTCGTGGTTGATCCAGTGGATGAAAAAGAAAGTGAAAAAAATGATACTAAGTTGTAACCAACAGATATCTTCTCGACATACCTGATCACAAACAATCTGTCCTGCTGAGCTACTCGAGTGTGCCTGACCTGTGTTTCCCTCACACTGAGTTCAGGTGGAATGCATGATGCAATTATAACCAGCAGGGCTTTGAAAGGAGCCAGAAAATATTCAGAGCATTTACTCCTCTGGCTCACAGGCATGATAAAAATGTCTGTATTACTTTCAGTCTCTGAAAACAGCACATCTTAATTCATGTGGGAACACAGATAATCAGGCCATGCTGACAGCTTACTTCAGGACAGAGTACTCAGGAAGCAACTGTATCTCCACATAGAGCAGTAACTCTTCTGCATAGGATCAGGAAGCTTTCTCATTGACAGCCAGGTTCCTGAATGTCACAGATCCAAAGGATCTAAAAGGAGCTCTCTTCAAAAATTCACACAGGCAAAGCTGAGAGAATTGCCAGGAAATTTCCCTGCAGATCAACTTTCATTAATAAAAAATGAGCCCAAAAGAAGGCAGCCTCCTACAGGAACTGAAATTTGAAGAGGTTCAGGCACGGGAATTACTGGTTCGTAACTACTACAGACACTGCTCCAGGCAAAAACAATGGTGCTGCGCTGACTCTGGACGGCTGTCAGACATGCACCCAGCCACTCTCCACACCCTGTCCTCAGCAAGACTGAGTGAACACTACACGGAAAAGTTCATGGGTCAAGTTAAGGAGACCACTCACAATTACTGTCACAGGATAAACAGACTCAACTCTTCCACCTCCTCTCCCCTCTGAGGGAAGCAGATGATTGGGGAATGGGGGTTGAGGTTAGTCCATAACAGCTCCCTCATGCTACTACTCCGTCCTCACGCTCTTCTCCATCCAGTGTGACACCCCTCCTACTGGATACAGTCCTTCATGTACTTCTCCCAAGTGGCTCCATTCCACCAAATGCGGTGCTTCAGGAAAAGACTGCTCCACAGCCACAGTTCCTGCTGGAAAACCTGTGGGCTCCCCTCCGTAGGCCACAGTTCCAGGAACTTGCTCTGGCAGGTGCTCTCCATGGCGGCAGCATCCTGCTGGGCATCTCCACAGGGTGCCACATGGAAATGAGCTCCAGTGGTCTTCAACATGGTGTGCAGGGGAATCGCTGTTCCAGCACGTGGAGCACCCCCTTGCCATCCTCCTTCACTGACCTCAGGGTCTGCAGTGTGTTGCCTTGCTGTTCAGAGTTTTTCAATGTTTTTAATTTTGTAGCTAAAAGTTCTTACACTCTTTCTGTAAACATAAGCCATGTTATGTTTAACTGCCAAGATGTTTTCATTCCTTCTCCTAAGGCAGAGACATTTGATTGATCTCTCCTTTGACCTATGTAGTTGAAGGGTGGTAATTGTCCTTTTCCAATCAGTGAAGTTTTCTAAAAGTGTATAAAATAAAGAAGCCTCCCTCTGCGGGGGGCTTTGGGGCTTTTGGGCTTTCTCTCTCTTTCAGAGCTGGTGTCTGTGTGTTCCTTCGTGTCCGTGTGCGACATCTGGAGTTAAACATAACATGGCTTATGTTTACAGAAAGAGTGTGAGAACTTTTAGCTACAGAATTAAAAACATTGAAAAACTGTGAACAGCAAGGCAACAGCAGTGCTGTTTCTCACACTTTGTTCTCACTCCCCTCTCACATTCTGCTGTGCAGAAAAGCTTTATGCTTTTCAAAGAATATGCTTTACCAGAGGTGCCATCCCATTGCCAGCATCTCACCGCAAGCACACACTGCACTGAGAAATGAGTAAATTAAAAAAACTCAAACCCTAAAAAGAACCTAGTAAATTGCTTGGGATTTTAGGTAGGAACCTAAGATAGTATCTTTATCTTAGATAAAGATTACTATATAATGGATCTGAAGATGGCAACTAGATGCAGACTTTTCAATAGTGACTACTTCTATGTTACTGCTTCTCATCACCTTGGGGTCCAGGAAGTTTAGGCTCAAACCTGACTGTATTATTTGTAATATACAACTGTATTTCACGTAAGTCATAATTATAGGCTCATACTGCTAAAACCATATTACATAGCTTTGATATTCACTAGAGAAACTCCATGGTTTTTACTAAAAGTGCAGTATTATTCCATTACACAGATTTAAGAGCTTCCGATTACATATTGATGCAAAGCAGTGTCATGAAAGACTGCAAATCTCCTCAATTTCACTCCTTTGTTTTTACCAATGAAGCACTACTTTAGCTTTAAATATCTTTCAGTTCAAATCGCAGTATCCTATTCATTAATATTTTTAACTATAATTTCACATACTTCAATTAGGCTCCTCTAAAGGTTAAAGCAGTAACTTCAGAAGCTGAACTACAGAAGAAAGCTGAGTTGCCCATAAAACTATGAACAAACCCACTACTAAAAAGGTCTTTTCAGGTAGTAGTAATTTTTCACTTGCTTTTCAATACATCTTATCTCTCTCCCCTTTAGCACTTCTGAATAGCTGTGTTAGATGAAACTATAGCATTGAAAAGCTTCATATAAACCTATACACAAAATCTCAACTTAAGAAATTCTTTTGTGCTACCACATAACAGTATCTTGACTTATAAAATTATAATATATACACTATATTGTAAACTACATCATGTGTGTATATATATATATGTATATATACACACACACACCCCCACACCCCCACACACATTATTCAGGGAATATACATATTTTCAGACAAGCTAGCATTTGGCACGAGAGATGTTTAACTCTGTATTAATTTTCCAAAGCAAGTTCCTCAAAGAATCTCACTCTTTCTACTGGGATCACAATTTAAAGGAACCTGCTGGGTCCATGCATTCTATGCAGAATGGTGCTACGAATGCCAGCAGGCAGATACAAGGTAAAGCACAGGCAAAAACAAAAATCAAACAATTCACCTATAATTTCTAAGTAATATGGTTATGCTAAAGTGACTGAGTGGAAACACATTTGCTAAGTACATCACTGCAGGTTTGCTCAACATTTTTGAAGATAAAATCACTTAGCTTTTGTGCATTTCATCCTAGTTGTGCTGCTTTGCAGAAGCTTAAGTCACTGAGTCCCTCTACATTTACAACTTTCAAGTGCTTGCAGATAACTGGTATTGCTAAAATATCTGAAGCTCAAAGGCGTAAGTAATTAAAAATTAGGACTTCACTGAAATTATCTGAAGAAGACCATATTGTGCTGGGCCTGCTAAACTGTGCAGCCAGATTGTTCAGAAAACTGAAAATCATGTTCTGATTACTGGGATTCATCAACATCAGTGATAATTTGTGCTCTTGTAACTAGATTTCATGGAATACCCAAATAAATGCCTTTGACAAAAACAGAAAAACCTTCCAATTCTGAAAGACATACTGTTGTAAACAGATCAATCATATCTCCTCTCACTGCTGCAGATACAAGGTGAAAGAACACAGACCTGTCTTCTTACCAGCAAAACTTACACAAGAAGATATGATACAGCCCCAGGGAAGGACTGAACTACTTTCGCCTCATCATTAACAACAGCAAGGAACTAGGAATAACAACAATTTTTTTTTCTGGGGGAAAAAAAAAAGAAAAAAGCACAATTTCTTCCTCTTGTTCTTAAAATCAGCTGCAGGAGTTTGTACGATAAACCAGCATTTTCTTCCAAAATATTCACTAGTATGTAATTTTCCTGGGCAACACAAGAGCACATCACAGATACATGAAAAGCTGGTGGATTCAGATAAACTTAATTTAGAGTCTCTTCTCAAGTGCTAAATTGTTTCTGGGCAAAAAAAAAAGATTTTTAACCCAAAATACATATTGATATTTTGCACTAACTTTGGCAC
>VXBT01008718.1:0-19793 GCA_013400235.1 Oriolus oriolus
GTCCCTATCCTGCAACAGTGGTGCATCTTTCTACTGAAATAATTCCTTATCATATGACCTGCAGTAGTTGTTTTCCTTCTGCATTGAAATTTTTCACCTTTTCCTTTATGGACTGTTCTGTTTATTGAGTTGGGTTTTCTTGCTATGATGTATTCCTATTCCAGTCCCTTCTTTCCTACAGTGTTGGTTTTTGGTCCCATACTGTTGAATAGTCCTAGCATTCCCACAGGTTGAGAAACATAGCACATATCTGGATGCTCCTGAAAGGAGAGGTCGTAGAGTAATAAATGATGCACGGTAGCCTAAATATGCCAGACAGCCATGGACGCCCAGAGAGGACATTTATGATGTTACAATGTTTTAACCTATTGCAGAGTCTAATTAAATTTATGTCAGTCCGAAACAGTTTGTATTTTATATTCATTTGAAAGGGAGAACACTTTTCCTCTTCAAACACTGCATTGAGTTCCCCTGGATCTTTCAATCACAGACTTGCCTGAAACTGTTGACATCACAAGACATAGTATATGCTGGCAAACAAGGATGCTTTTTTTTTAATTGTAAATCAGTCCAGCCTGATAGTTACATTTTAAGGGTGGGGAGAGAAAGGCAGTGAGACATCTGTCATTTAATCCCCTTATCATTGTTTTCATGGCAGTGGGAGCTAGATGAGAAGGCTTGCAGGGAGGGCTAGTGAAAAGTTGTGTGTGTGTGACTAGGTTGTTGCTGGGCTTTGCTTTGCACTGCCACAGCTAGTTTTACTTGGGCACATGCCACTTGGGTGTGTGTTGGCCAAGACCACCTTCTAATCAAAAACAAATCCAGTTCCAAAGCTGGCATTGGTAGTGACAGACTCCCTTCCTGTACAGTGGAAGCAGAGCTCAGCAGCATGCAGCAGGTGTTGCCCACTGGATGACAGATGCATTTAAAATCAGTGGTAAAACTCGATTTGGGATTTTGCAAGTTAAATTGAACAAGAACATGTGCTATTTGATGGTCTGTGTGCTTTAAAAGAGAACTATATTTTTGATAGACTGAAGTTTTGTGAAAGAATGAAAACCAAGTCTTAGACCTCTGCTCTAAGAAATAGGACACTGAATTGCACCTGGGTACTAGAAAGACAGGTTTAGTCATTGTTTTGTATATAAACTCCACTTGGGTGATCGTATGTACCTACTCTGCTCTATGATGCAAAGATCCCTGATGTAGTCCAAGACCCAGAAGTGGGCATATAAACGGAGATACGAAGACAATTAGGTTGTGAACAAATGTTGCACTATTGCAGCTGTAGAGCTGCTGGGATGTCAAAAGTGTTTGTGGTCCTTGTGGTCAGAGCAGCCACCTTAGAGTTCTGTCACACAGGACTATGTTCTGGTCTATTCTGCTGCCAGAGTGACTTGGTGGCAGTGAGGTAGCTGGGTACAGTTGTGGTAAGGGCTCTGAAAGCTGGGGAGTTACTTTGGTTGCGTTTCAGACCCAACCTTTGAGGTCATGTAGATGCCAACATAGATTATGTTGCAGTAGCACTGCTCTGCTTTTCTTTCTTTTTCTTTGTTTTTCTTCCTTTTGTTTTGGAGGTGTATGCTGCATGTATGGGAGAAGGCCAGACAAACGTCAGTGTCAGTCATTTTTGGGAACTGAGAGTTGAAACAGTTTGTACTGTTACATTTTGAGGCTGTCTCTGAAATAACACCTAAAGTGAAATCAAACTTCATAAAGAGTAATGTTCTGGGAAGACCATTTTAAGGTGTAAACAGTGGCTGAAAAACAGGGCATTTGCAGTACACAATGGACTTCTCACCAAGGCCTTGAGGTGGAATGGTGGTGTGGCATTCTGCTACTACCTCTGTTTATTTTCAAGCATCTGTTGTTCCTTTTAAATATTTTAATTGTGTCCTTTTGAAGTATCATTTTGATGATTCGGCAATAGGTGGAAACAAGATGCTGTAGTATATTGTGGCTGCCTGAATGGCTGAGTGGCTGTGCCGATGGGAAAATGGTGGAAGGATCAAGAAATGATTACCAAGTAAAATATCCCAGCTGTCCCAAGCACAGAGACTATAGCATATGATAGAGACAAAAACCCTGTGTGTTGCAGAAAAGCACAGAAGATAAAAGAACTAGCACTTAAATGTATAAAATATAAGATAAATACACTTCTAGGAGATGTCTTGTCTTTCCTTATATTGCTTCTCATTTGAGAATGGAAAGGAAAACTGTGATCAAATTCCCAGCTCTTCAGTGATTGCTTTGAGGAATATCTGGTTCTTTCTGCTGTATTGTGTGGGTGGAGTGCCCTGCTTTGTCCTCATCTATTGCCAACCTGATCGAGATGCCATAAGGAAGAAGACTGAGGAGCTGTTATGAGCATCTCTGCCACCCTACCAATGTACCCTATGGAGACCTTTTCCTTGATATTATTCTACTGTATAATATGCTGAAAATTCTCATAGGAAAAAAAATCCCAACCAAAGTACTGACATCTTTTATAGTTTGAAAGCATTCATCTGGGGTAGAGGGCATGGCAGTTGTCAAACATCCCTTTATGGTGAATTCAATGGCCTCAAAACAACGTGAGAAGAACAGGAGGAGTGAATAAAATGGCTTTCCCCAGAAGGCTGCTATTTGGAAAAGAAACTCCTGTAATGGTTTGAACATAGAATCTCATTTTAAAACTGTGATATGTTTAAGAAAAGAAAGGGAGGGATTTCCATTGGGGAAGCTCGAGATCTATGGAATAATTGCCAGGAATGGAATATAAGCCAGAAAACAAAGATCTACATCTGATCTGCACAAAACTGAAATGGTTGAGAATGTTTTCAGTTTGTAATGTGATTACAGGAGATAATTTGGAAAAGAATCTGAAATGGTTGTGTCTGATGGACAAGTTTCAAAAATAGTATTTTATAATTTATCTAGTAATATAAGTTCTTCTTTCTGTGGCAGCAGATACTAATGAATATCATAATTAAATGTTACCATATAGCATTGTTGCAGAAATTAATTTTAATTTTGGGTACCATAATGAGGATGGCTTGAATATAAGCAAACATTGGTCAATATAAGCAAACATTGAAAAGGATGGGAGGCTTTCACTAGCATAATTTAGAGGAAATTTAAAAAAAAAATATTTTTTCTTTGCTCCTCCTGAACTACTTGCACACTGCAAACAGTGTGAAATTCCAAAAGTTTCAGTGTCTGGTCAAAGAAAATCAAGCAACCCTGAAGGATGAGGAGACCTGAGTCAAAATGGGGAGCTTTTTGCTGTTTTTATCTAATATGTTTTTCCAAGACTTTATCTGTTTTAATCTGCAGGCAAGACGTAATTGAAAAATAGTGTGTTCCCATGGTTGTTTTTTTACTCATGATAAAATTAGATTTATAAAAAAATTCATTCTCTTGTATTTGCATAAAAGTTTTAAATATGTAAATACGCAGTAAGCCTATTCTGAAGAACACAAAAGAAGTAATATTTTTCTGACGGCTGCCAAGGCAGCTCCATTAATTAGCCTTCTTTGTTACAACAGGAAAATACTGAGATATTTGATTTTCTTTTTCCCATGGCCTCTGCAAAAGGAGTATATTGTGCACTTTTTCACAAGGATACTTGCAAGCACAGATGTTGTTTTTAAAATAATAATAAACAGAATTATGCCCTTTTTGCTGGAAAACAACACTGAAGGTTATGTTATTGTCAAACAGAATATAATATCAAAATTCTTTATTTCCCCTTGTAACATGCAGTTTGAGTGAGCAACTTCAGTTATTCTGATTATTTTTCCTTAGCTGTTGTCTAAATGTTTAATGTTGAATACAATTTGTCTTTTGGAAATTGCTTATAGAATTTATAGCCTCCTCTTCCTCCCATTATAAAGCATAATTCAGGTGTGTATGCTTTCCTGCAAAATTAGGTAATTTGAAAGTCTGATTTCTTGGTATGGAACATCTACTTTAGTAGAAGGGCAAAGCTCTGGAAGCTCATGGTGAGGTATTTGCAATGAGAGAATGAAATCCAATGACATTTTTTGTTGTGTTAAATACCTTAATAAGATAAATAACACCAGTACAACATTTTTTTAAATTCGAAGATTGCTGCTTTAAAATTTGTAGAAGTATTATAAAGAAAAACGGAAGTCTTTTTCTTGCAAGGTGGAGAAAAGAATTATCCACAAAATGGCGGAAGAAAAGCAGACTTAATTTCAATTTTTCACAAAAGCTGCGTAATTCTACCAGCATTACGTACCACCAGAGAGCTGTTAAAAGTTTATTTGATTACAGGATTAGCCAGGCCACAAACACTTTTTACTTTTATTTTCCTTCAGAGGCTGTTGCTCCAAGAGGGAGATGCCTTCCTGCATGCTTTGTGCAGGGGCAAGGGGGCACTGTCATGGCAACAGGCCAGGCCTGCTCCCCCTGCCCATGGTGTTGTGCCAGAGTGTCTCTGCGCTTATCAACAGTGTGATGGAAATGGAAAACCTGGGGCTCCGTTGTGATTCAGGACAGTTTTTCCTGGCCCAAGTAACAGTGTGTTTGGTAGTCATCCAAAAGCTGCTGCTGTGTGTTCAGCTGGACAGTTGCGGTCTCTGCTATTGTAAAATCCACAAGCATTTTCCAGGCATCTGGGAAGAGAGGAGCAGGAAGGATATCTAGCTTTAGGTTCTTCAGAGAAGCAGCCAGTACTGTGTTTTGAGGTATGTCTGTGTATCTATATTTATGTATATATAGGTAAATCCATGTGTGTGCGCTACCTCCTCAGTGGATCATCCAAACTAGGTACATGCAAGGTAAAGATCCTTCGCGCAATTTAGCAGCACATTTTAGCTTTTTCCTTTTTGGCTGCAGAAATCGCTTATGTTTTGTTTGATGAAAGAATATGGTTTACAAGACCCAGGTCTGGGTCATATTTTATGTGTATCTAGTTCTGTTACCCTCTTGAAAAGGCACAGAATGTTAGAACGTGTACTTTTTTTTGAGAGGTGATTAGGAATTTGTATTCTGTTGTCTGTACATGCTACCATGTTTTCAGAAATTTCTCCCCTAAAGCTAAGAAGTCTAAAGAATTGGTGTAACCTCAGCCATTATCTTGGAAAGCAAGTGTAATGTTATCAATTTGTTTTCTAATCTGATAGGAAAATAAATCCTTTAATGTGTTCCCTATATGCCATGTTAAGCAGATCTTCTCTAAAGAAATCCTTGGTGTAGCAGCTTACTGGATAATTCACATGATTCAGAGATAGGGATAGAATATGTAGGTGAGTATTTTAAGTGTTGGTTAGTAACCAGAACTGGTGTCCTGGACAGGTGTGAATGGTGAAAGCAAAGCTGTCAGTTCATATCATATCATTAGAGTTAACACTGTATAAGATGATGCAAATGGTTTCCTTGTAAAGATAAAACATGTGGAAATCAATAAAACCCCAAACAACCACTGGGGTTTTTTATTTACCCATCTCTTATTCTTCAAGAAAAGGACGAGTGCAAATGTTCCCTGATGGGGCTGACAAGATGCGTTCTCATTGTTTGTCTCATTTACCTTGGTCAGTATTTTATTTATGGTCTCAGGTGGGAAGTTGTGCTTTGGTTCTGTGCCTTGTCTTAAGGCAGGTCTTTCTGAGTTAATGGGAATGACAGAAAACACACAGGCTGTGGCCACACAACCAGCTCTGGTGTGCTGAACATCTTATTGATTGTTGTGCTTGCCTGCAACTCCACTCTGTTGGGCTGCAGCGATGTTACACCTGCCATGCTATCGTGGTGGCATCCTCTTCTGTGACTTGGCAAAGTAACTCATCTGTGCTTAACGAGATCTGTCCTCAGTGCTCAAGAGACTTGCAGCTAACAGTGGGCGCTGAAACTCTCTTACTGGGGATGTTCTGGCTTTTAATTCAACCTTTACCAAATGTTCTCTCCTTAGGGCAGAATTATCCAGTTCTTTGGTTCAGTTACCATTACTGCTGGCATATTTGCCTTTGAGCTAGGGGCATTGCAAAGTAGGCCCTAGCCCTAAAGACATCATCAACTCAATGTACCCTTGTTTATAACTGTGAGTGCATTTGACTTATCTTTGCTGATTGCTGCATGGTCATTTGCTCTGTTGAGTGTTCTTTCTTCTGTGGTCAAGTACAGAAGAGTCCTCTCTGAGGTATTTATAGCTATGCAGTGTTATATGTAGGGCTTTAGCACAGGCATTTTGCCTCTCTAATGTGCACATCCTATGTCCGCCTGAGAAGCGTGGATGGCAGGACTTAATTGCAGTCAGCTGATGGGGAAAGCAGTTTTTGTATTGAACTATGAGTGCTTATATCTTGAGTTTTGTAAGGTGGAAGGTTGAGATAAGATGTCGAGGCTAAGCAGAGAAGAGAAATCATGGAGTTCTTGTGCCTTATCTGACTGTTACAGCACTTGGTTTACATCTTCCTCGGGACTTCTGGAAGAACTAGAAGAAAAGTGCTCACAAGGACAAAAGTAGCTGGCCTTATACCAGCACACTGCTAATATTTAAATGGTGTAGAGGAAAGGTACTTGGGGACTGCAAGAAGATACTGGGAAATCAGAGGAAAATGTACAGAGCAACCTGCTGAGAAAGGAATGCTGAGGGAGAAGTCTTGGAATAGTGTAATTTGTCCAGGTGGACAATGACAGGTACTCAAGCACTGACTATCCTAGCTACAGACAGCTGATTTTAAGCACTGACATAAAGTGGAGTAAACACCCATATCAAGGTTACCTGACAGCATGTGTGCTTCCTGATGCATTCCATGTTTTTATGCAGGGGCCATATATTTTACAGTATTCCTGGAGCCTGTGTGTCTGGGTAAGAGCTCACACTTAACACATGAAGGGAGGAAGTGGGAAAAATCCTAACACCTGGACAGAAGAGCCTATATTTATTTGCTCTATTTAGTTTTCAAACAATTTGGCACCCTAAGGGTTCTTGACTGCATGTCCTAGAGAGCCTCTGCCTCAATTAGTCTTTACCAGAAGTGTCCAGCTACTCAAAGCCACTATATGTCTCACTAATGTTATTCAAGACAGGTGGAAGGGTGATAATAGGAATTGATTTGTCTGTTTTGCTGAGAGATTGCAAAAGACTGCACAGTAAATTGGGAGGAGTGGAAGGGAGGGAAAGCCTACAACATAAAGCCAGTATAGTGCAGATAGAAACTGAAAATTGGATGATGTGACTTACTGGGAAGAAGAGCAAATTCTTTTCTGAAGAACTGCAAGCTGACTGTATATAGCAGAGAAAAATTAGCTGCAAGAGTAGAAGGGGACACTGAGACTGCAGAGACATTACATCATGTTTTCTGCAGCTCCCGTGCATTCTGGGCTCTTTAGCAGGGTCAGAGTGAGCTGCTGGAGGCAGACTGAGCAGCAGAACTGCGTCCCTGGAGAAAATGTCCAGCAACCAGATAGTCAACAGGGGAGTATTCAGACTCAGCCCTTGTAATGTGAGGTGTGTGTACGTAAATCTAGGGACTGGTGTTGCACCTAGGAAATGATTTATGCTTGCAGTGTGCTCTTGCAGCTTGTTGGCTTAACATACCTCTGTGAACCACATGTAGGTAATTCTGCCTGTGGTTTGACATTGATGCTTATGAGGAAATTGCAGACACTAGGCTTTGCATAGAATGGATTTTACATCTGAAGTCCTTTTCTTGTTGTGCTGTCCTCTGCATTGCTCTGTTAATGATCTTACTGGTGCTTTTTGAAACCTGTAATTGCAGTGGGCTCTGTGATTGATGGGAACCAGCATTAAAGGATTAATGAGTAGAACTGAATATTTTGTGATCCTTGAAGTATCAACATCAGCATGAATCGTCACATTGCTGATTAGCTTGATTCAGTCGTTGGCAGCCAGCACAAGGCTTTATCCTTAGATAGTGTGCACTTCAACCACTGCAGAGGGGCTCGGTGTCAGAGTTACTATGCTATAGGATTAAAAAAAAAAGAAATCCATGGCTCCATGCCCTGCAGGTATCAATTGACACAGCAGAAGGCTCAAATCAGTGGTGCTTTTGGTTTCGTCTCAGAGTGGAAGCGGTAATTCTGACTCAGTGGCAGTCTTGTGCTTGTAGGAGCCAGTGTTTGGAAAACAATTGTAGAAGTTACTAAATTGAATAGGATGATTAATTTTTAATATATTTGCTCTTTAGATGTTTGTGTCCTGGTTACCTTTCCTTTTCCACCCAATTTCCATTCCTATCTTCTTAAAAAAAATAGTTACTCTGTGTATGTGTGTGTGTTTGTATATAGACATATACATGCAGACACATCCATCCATCCATCCATCCGTGCACACTCAAATACTGACAACCAGAACTTGTGCAGCTTATAAATGCTCTGCTCTCGTTCGTGTGGATCCTGAGTATAATGACTTCAAGTGACCTCTGCCTGTGTGATTAGGTTAATATTGTGTGCTCTGTCTGACACCTTCCCTGTCTTAAACCAACACGTTGTCTAGAATTTTGTTCTAATTTATTTAATGCTGCAGCTGTAATTGCCTGCTCACAAGTGCTTTCCTTGTATCTTTTGAAAAAAAAAATAGGCTGTCAAAGAGATTGTTCCAGAACCAAAAAGTGTTAGTGGAAATGTTGCATGGGATGCCTTCAGCCCTGTGCTTGGTATGTCTTGATTTTACAAGTGGTTATGTGATAAGACCCACCGAGGTTAGCAGGGCTGTTTAAATGATGGAGGAACTACTTTCAAGAATCACAGCTTGCTGTGTCAGAGCCCAGTTTCTGGTTTTTGCTCATAGCATAGTTGCCACAATGGTCAGCTTGGGGCTATTGGAGCAGTTTTCTGAGTATCTGCTTTGAGTGACCAGTCGCTATTAAAGCAGACCCCCCATTTTGAAAGCCCCTTGAACCTTTGAAAATCTCTGTTTTGAATAAAAGCTTAGTATAAATTATATACGTAGCATTTTGAAATGTACCTAGACAAGCTCTTTGCTCAGCACCTATAATTACAGTGTTCCAATCCTGAATAGAGGGTTTCAAAAGAAGATAACATTCAAAGCTACTATTAATTGTGTTACTGTGTGTCAGCCCTTTTAATAAAAGAAAAAGTGCATTCTTCCTTCACCAAAATACAAATACAATAGAGATAATGTCACTTCCCAAGGAAGGATTGTTTAAAACTAGAGTGATGCTTGTGCCTACTAATTAAAAGTTATTAAATCTGTAAAAAATGGGGTTTCTAAGCCAGATTTGAAAGAGTTTGCCATTGTTACTTGTAACTGAGGTCTCTCTGGTAAGGCACACAGAAAGCCCTATGTGTCCTTGTCTCCCCCTTTTTGAGTGGGTAGTGTTGTTAATGTGCTGTTTCTGTGATGCCAATCTCATTCATATATGATCTAGGAGGCCATCAAGGACTTAGTATTTATACATTTTATTCAGAATTTAAGCACCCTATTTATTTAAAAAGTTTTAAAATGAATTCTAAGTTCTGTACACTTCCATATGTGTTTCTAGTGTGGCTGTAGAAAGAGATTGAGTGCTAGTCAGCCCTTGAACCTCAGACAGTGCCCCTTTTGTCATGTTGCAGCACAAAATGTTACACAGATTCTTAATGCACTTGACCTCAGCTACATCTAGATGATGTATCACAGACCAAAAAAAGCTGTTAAAGGAACCTTTTAACATTGCCGAGTCAAATGGCTCATTTCAGGAAACACTGGAAAAAAGGGTGTTTGTGCAGTCTTGGTGGCAGCCTTCTGCATACATATTACAAAGCACTCTTTAATTATGGGATCACATTATTACTTGTTTCCGCAGAACTCCTGCCTCATAAAGTGCATGTTCCTCCATTTGGGAACAGCCACTTGGTGCTTTTGCTTTTCTCCTGTATTTTCTGAACACATCCTAATTTTTTCTGTTTTCTGCAAACTGTGTAAGACTACCCTGAAAATACTGACTTTTCTATATCAGTCGTTCTTAAATTATCTTGCTTGTTTAGGAATTCATATTTCAGAGCCCTGCAGTGAAATGGATGGGCGCTTCCACTATAGAGGTGGAAAAAATCATTTGAAGTCTGAGTAACTTTACATGTAGGTATCCAGTCGAAGCTGCTTGAGGTCACTGTGGAGTCATCAGCACTCTGCTCTGGCCCTGTGTGAGTAATTTGGGCACAGAGGAGGGGGTTGGTTACCAGAACCTGGCTAGAGGCGCGGAAAGAAACAGTTGTCTAAACTGTGCGTCAGTAAACTGGAGTTTAAACTGCTCAGAAAAGTTAATTCTTTACCTTTTTCTTTTCTGGAATGGCAGAGTCTTTTTACTTTATTCAAGATTCATATATCACCACATTTGAGTGTTAAAAGCTTAAGTTACCACAAATTGAATTGATTAGTTATCTAATTAAAATAAAATTCCCCAAAGTAATCCTTCATGCATGTGACATGTAGAAACTCCAGAAGAGCTCTCATTGATTTCTGATATGAATGTCTTAAATTAAACTTGATTTTTTTAGAAGTGAGTGTCACTCATCTCTGTATTATTGAAGCTTTGCTTTATATTCTTTGATTTGCTGTTTGTTGAAAGGAAGCTGCCTATGGTGGTATTGAAAGAGGGTTTTTTTAACTATTAAGTCTTAACTAGTGCTGCTCCTAGAATTTTCAAAGTTGTGTAGCTGCCATGAGCCTGTTTGACGAGAACTCTTAGCATCAGCTGAGACTGTGATGAATGTCATCTGACTTGAGGTCTGTAAATGCTTCTGAAGATTTTATAGGGAACTTGCAGTAAATAACTTAATTTCTCTGGGCCTCAGTAACCCTTCTGTGCTGGGATAACTAATCCTTTGCTGTATGGTACTAGAATTGGGAAGGTGAAGATTATGGAATATGAGGTGTTTGGACATTAAATAGTAGGAGCCTGTAAAGGAGAAGGGAGACTGTTCATTTAATACTTCCTCTTGAAAATTTGTAATTGGCAGGGCTGAGTGTGGTGATGTGGTTGGAAAGTGGTGGTCAGTGGTGAAGCTCCAATTGACTTTGTGGGCTCAGGACCACATGTGAGAGTAACAGGAGAAAAGCTTGAGGGTTTGTTTAGGGAGTGAATGGGAACATACAGATTCTCCACAGAAGAAAGCAAAGATACTTTTCAAGCATATTTTCATCACTGCAGAGAAGAGAATAACTCACTTTGTGGTTTCCTGACACAAATGTCTAAGATGGATCCTTAACTCCTGTGAACTGGCGGCATTTCGTGGCATTTTGGTAGAGCTATGCTGATCTGTCCTAGCTAGGAGTCAGGCCTTCGAGTATGAAATCTGATGTAAGAAGAAAAAAGTTTCAGGCAATTCTTGTCCTCACACAAAGCTTCCAGTCATGTTAACCCTTACAGTGCTGATGCCAATAAAAAATTACAATTGAAAAATTGTAAGAGCAGATAATAAAAGCATCTGGTTTAATGTTACTTGCAACTGGATAAACTGAATAAACAGGAAATCAGAACTGCTATGAGGGAGACATTGCCTGTGAATGAGAATTGGGAACAGTTAAAAATTTGCGGGCTCATACTAACAGAAGTAGCTTGTCATGAGGATCAAGGAATTACTTGAATAGGAGCAGTGGTAACAACACTGATGTCTCTTGAAAGTCAGGGGTTTTTGTTTGTTACATATTTTCTTGCACTGTTGGTACCCTTGCAGTGTTTTGAGTTGCACCTTTGAAAAAGTGTTCAAACATTAAAAAATGGATAACAGGATCAGTTAGAAAACCAAACAGAAGCTTTGAGGCTCTTTTGCTGCAGAAATGCTGACAGCACTCAGTGTATTTTTTGTGTGAATTCCTGTCCCTGAAACTGGCTGATTAAAGTTGAAAGGGTTCATGCTCCTGGAAAACTAGGCTCTCAGCTTCCATTAAAAGTGTTGAATGTGTATCTGCTCCTTTTTTGCACAGCAGGGAAGATGCCCTACAGATCTGTTATGTTACTGCCACTTCAGTTCTGAGCCATAGATCATTTCTCATGTGTAAACAATCTCAAACATTCTGGGAGTTTTAGAACTCATTAAACTTTCCATTTCAGTAGAAGTGGTAAGAGAGGCTATTGAAAATACCATAGCAGATGAAGAACGGTCTTAGGTCAATTAGAGATAAAGTGAGCATTGAAATTTCTGTCTTTTAAGGAAATGGAAGATTATTCTGTTCTTCCTTCATACAGACTGCAGTGAGCAGGCTGCTGAACCAGTAGGCTTCAAATGTGAACCCCGGTCCAGAATGTCAATTAGCTGAGTGTACCTTCAGGGCCAAGGCCTTCAGAGTGCAGCCACAGCTCCTGCAGCTCAGCTTCATCAGGGGGGGTGAACAACCAAAATCCTGGACTGTCCATTATCTTCAGTGACCAGGTCAAAGAAAGGTGAATGCACAAGGCTGGAGGAAATTGCAAGAGATACAGTGCAGACCTTGGTTGTGGAAGCAGGTTCCCTGAGATATCTCCATCCTGTTTACCTGGTTCTTTTTGACTGTCCAGTGAAGGCAATTTACAGCTTCAGAGGGTTCCTAATTTAGTTAGATTGTCCTAAATCGACTTTGCAAGTCTTTCAGACATGTTGAACAACTGCTAACTTTGTACTTTGGAGGATTATCTCCTGGGCTGAGGCATGTCTGTGTGTCAGTATGAGGTTGATGGCTCTGACAGAAGAGCGCTGGAAAACCTATTAGGAACCACCTATTCAGTGGAAGCTGAATATTCAGTTCTTCACTTTGCTATTACTGTGGGGTGTGACTTGCCTCTACCTAAGAGTCAGCACATCATAGAGGAATGTGGGCTTGCACTTCAGCTCCTGCTGAGCAGTGTTGTGTACCTGGGCTCAGCCTGTTGGGTCTAAACTAAGATGCTGGTGGATGAAGCTATGTGGAAACGTTTCCTTTTTGCTGCCTCTGCAGCAGCACTTTGAATCAGTGAGTTTCACGGCATTGATTTTGGATGATTTTGAATATGATGAAATACTTGTAAACTCTCTCAGCTCAGTGTTTTCTTCTGGCTGTTCACACGAAACATTGCAAAGAAGTGAGCCTCAGGCTCACTAACCGTAACCCCCCGAGCACTCATTCAATCCCCCCCTGAAGAGCATAGCGTGTACGTTCTGCCCTTTTCCAGTAAGTATGCTATATTGTAACAGAAAACTAGGTCAGACCAGTTTGTTTTGGTTGGTTCTTTACAGAAGTAGATTTGCTGATGTGGGCCATCTGTCTTTCAGATATTTATAGTTAATTCACAGTGTGTTTTAGGAGTCTGAGCTAGGCTGACAGGTCTCCAATTCTCCAATTCCCAGTTACCATTCTCTTTCTTTTTTATGGTGATGGGTGGTTCAGCGCTTGCTTTCAGGCAGTGCATTAGGTCTTCCCTCATTTCCTGGGAATTCACGGTATCAGTGGTTTCATCTATTAGTGTGTAGTTGGTTTTAGTCTGTTGGTTAGGGTTTTTTTTAATGATAAAAAATTTGTAGTAAGATTTCATCTGCTTAAGTTGACTTACCTACATGAGTCCCTTCTTTAAACGTATTCCTTTGGTCAGCACTGTAGTTAGTTGATGTCCCAGCTTTGTTTTACCATAAAATAGTTTTTCTCTGTATCTTTATTCCACCTCTAGCACTTTTCTGCACTTTTTTGGCCTCCTATGAAGCCTTACTGACCTATGTGGAATTGCTTAAAATCTGTCTTTTTTCTTTGAGATTCACTGCCCTTCTTTATATTTGAATAGTTGATGTTATCCTTTCATGATCACCATTACCCAATCTGTCTTCCACCTTCAGATTTCCAAAAAAGTTTCTCCCTTTTAGCCAAACTAGCTCCATCTTCTGAAGTGAACCGTCCCCAGGGTGTTGGAAGATGTATCCAGTTATGCCAGTGAATTTTTTTGATAAGCTCAGCTATCTTTATAGTACACACCTATCTCTTGGGGCAGGTGTATACTGAAAGATGGAAAATACCGGACAGCTTTATTTTCTTATCGGATGTTACTGGAAGGCAGTTAGTGAAAGACTTTGGTAACCAGAGCTGTCAGTGTGACTCCTTGCAGGAACACTGACTTCACATAAAAGCTGACAGCATTAGCAAATGCCACTGTAGTTACAGGAAAGGGGTAGATCATTTTGTTCAGTGTAGACTTTAAAGACAGCTCCTGATTTTATCATCCAGCAAGTATTCAGAAGTCAAAATGCCAACATGTTGCAGTGCTAATCTTGTTTTCTCTGAGTCAAGCAGTTGGCAGGGTATTTTATTAGTAGTCTTTTCCAGAATGTGTCCTGGGTGTTCACCGCCGGCTGCGTGAGTCAGGGCCGTGATTTGGAAAATCTTGATGTTCCTATAGCGGAGTTAACTGAGTGTAACCGTAGCAGGAGTGTAAATAGGTGTCTGATTGGTGTTTCATAACTGTTTTAGCAACAAGTCTGTTTCCCTTTTATTATGACCACAGATGGTAGGATGAGCTTGTAGTCTCTAAGGAGTAAATAATTGTGGACCAAGCTGTAAAAATGCTGGAAATTCTGCTTGCTGGAGGTGCCAGGGTTGTGTGCTTGTCCATCATTTGCTCATCAGAATCTTGAGAAAAAGGATCCTGGTTGTACCATTCCTCCTTATGTCTGTGTTTGGATATGAACTGGGAGCTCCTCAGAGGTTGGAGGGTGCTGAATGGGGTTTTTCTCAAGAGGGGAATATTACGTATGAGTTGTTACATGGTTGTGTTTTGCTGACCATTACTAACAGTGTCTGGACAAATAGCATCTTCCTAAAGAATGCTGAATCTTTGGTGCATGACTGCACCTGGGGGTGGGACCTTAGACAAATCTCATTTAGCAAGTCTAACCGGCTTACAGCTGATTTTCTTCTCAGACGTACGGAATTAACCAAAGATAATAAGGTCCACGCCTGGCCAGTATATTGTAAGAAACGACTTTTCATTTGCTGATGTTGAGAGAAAAGAAGAAATAGTTGAGCTTGACTTTCCTTCTGCTGTTCTCCTGGTTACACCACCATATTCATCCTCAGTTATGACAGCAGTGTGCTGTAGAGACTTAAGTCTTTTCCTGCTTTCAGAAAGTTGCCCCATACTTAAAAGAAGGAGGTAGGGATGGGGTCCTTGCTTTCTGCTCATGTTTCAGCTGCTGCTTCCTGTTAACTTTGGCAAAACACTGAATCTGTCCTCTACCTTTCTGGGAAAGTAAATATTTTCTTCTCTAGCTTTGGTAAAGTCAGAGATGGGAGTCCCATTGCTTTCAGTGAAAACCCCTATGCTTATGAGTACAGTGAGACATAGCGAAGTTCACTAAAAGTACAAGGTGCTTTTATTCCTGCTGACATTTATCTTCTCCCTATCTTTTCCCTGTGAAGCAATGAGTATCTTAAATAGCTTTGTCCAGCTGTGAGTTTTTTTACCCACATTTTGGCAGAAGTTAGTTCTGCAGGTGGGGTGCATGCTGATTGAAGATGATAGGCTAGAAAATGATCCATTTGTTGGCTGTTGACTTGAAGCTGGGTAGGGAAGTCTGTATTTCTTCCTTCTTGGGCAGTTCAGTGCAATTTGTAAATGCCAACAATTTGCACTTTATAGGTGCTTCTCCCTTGCCTAGCCATTCTCAGGATTTACAAAGCAGTAATTAGTCCTCATTTATGCCATTGTGGTGATATTATACCCATCGTAAGATCTGGTTAGTAACTCAAGCACAAAGCAGTTAAGGACATGCCCAGGGTCCTGCAGTAAAACAGCTGTACACCAGAGAATTCTCCTCTGTGACTGCTCAACAGCACTTCCTTGTTGCAGGTTTTCTGTGGTACATGATTACAGATTACCTGATACTGAATTAATAGGTCCCATCAGTCTGGTCTGCAGCTTGTAAGCACATCATTTGTTACTGTGCAGTGTAACTGTGGGATTCCTGTCAGCAAGGAAGCTTTTGGCAAATTAGGTTGTATTATCTATGTTGTTTGTTTGCTGACTCCTTGTACTTAGGGCTGTTGCTGTTAGTGTCTTTTCTAATTTTTGGCAAATCATCCCCAGTGAATCTAGATACATGAAAGGCCTTCTGCCTTCAGATCACCTTCTTTCTGTAAAGAAAGAAAGGGTTTAATTGTTTCTATGAAACTCTGATCCTAACGGACACCATAGTGTAGCCTGTGCTTCAGAGGAATCAGCTTTTCCATGGATATTAACTTTATACGAAAACAGGCATTCTGAAGGCCTGGGCTCTTAGGTAAGATATGGTCTAATGCAAATCAAGGGATGTAATCTATAATGGCAAGAGAGGTTCTAGTCACTGTGAAAGAGAATTTGGTGTAACTTTGTGCATGTTACTAAAAACAGAGAATTTTTTTGTGCATTTTATTATTAACATGTTGCAAGTCATGAGTCTTTAATTCATATAATAAAATTAAAGCTTTTCCCTTTAACAGCTGCCACTAACTGTGAGGTTTTTTTTTTCAGATTGTGGAAACCTGAAATAAAATATCCTGTGACTGACAAGGTGCTCTCACTGCAGGTGACAAGGTGACAGCAACACCACAAGGTGGGTCTTCTGTTTTTGTTGGTCTCGTAGAAGTCATTCCAGGACTCTGGAAATGCTGTGTGTGTTGACTTTACGGGGATGGATTGCCTAATGAATCTCTGGGGCTTGTTCAAACAAACCCAAATAGTTTGACAGGACTCCTCCTATACTTGCATGTACATGAGTTATGTATTGTAATGGTGTTCTAAACAAAGAAAATACATCCATTTTCTGGACTGTTTGGTCAAGGAGTTTATGGCACAGAGGTGGAAACAAGTGAAAATAAAAACACGTTGGGGTTTTTGCCAACTTTTTTGTGTAGATGTCTGTTTCCTGTAGGAAATGTCCTCTTGTCAAGGTGAGTTGAGCTATCCAAAAGCTGCTGCTGCGGCTGAGCACAAGCACTGCAAGTTGAATCTGTGACGTGGCATTTTTTTCTTCTCACACTTCAAATTTAGGGTTCACAGTTAGCCAAAAAATTCCCTGCAACATGTGCTGATTACTTGTGTGTCAGTCACCACACGCTCACCTTGTCTGAGGATTCATTGCTCTGTTTTGTTAAAATGTTTTATTGAGGTTGTTTATGGGATATGCAAATTTGCAACACAGCCCAGATGCAAAGAGATGCTGATCCCAGGATTTCCCACGTGCACCGCTGGTATTATCTGTTCGGAGGGGAGTTTGTGTAATGGGTGCAGATAGCTTTTAGTTATTTGAACAACTCACATGAAAAATAGTGCAGAGAGAGCTGGTAAATACCATTTTCACTTTATCCAGTGGCTGTTGGAAGAAGAATTACTTGGTTATTCCTCAAGAAAAGTTAAGTTTTCAAGCACCAGGTTTATCTGGTGACACTGCACAGTCATGATGAAGTTGGATTTTGGTCTGAGGTTTGGGGTTTTTTTTTTTTTTCTGTAGTTGGTTCTTGTCTGTGTTCTTTCTAGGGGGGAGAATGTAGTAAAAACTGGGACATGTGTTGCCTGCGTCTGTATGCTGGGGGCAGTTCCTGGTCACAACATTGCTGTTCATACTGCAGCCTCACATTTCTCTCTTGGAGGTCATAGTTTTTTCCTTTGTGTGAAGGCGTGAGTCTTTCTGGAGTACGTATCCACAGCCAAAGAGTGAGTGGAAGTATTTCAGTGCAGAGCAACAGTCTCTCTGCTGGGTATTTCAGAGTGCGTTGCTTGTCACCAGCTCTGAAATACTGCATTATAGCTGTGATGGGCTGCAGTGCAGATGTACCACTTGTATTTCTCAAGATGTTTTAAAAAATTGCCGCAGTCATGTAAGCCTCCTCTCTTGCAGTGAGAGAAACAGGTGAGATGTGAGAATTTATCAGCAAGGCTCCTGTTGTCATCATTCTTGAATGGAAACTGCCAGGAGCCCTGCTCACAGTATTAATCCTTATCCAGAGAGAAGAGGTCTAGTTTTGATTTCAGTGAGTACAAGATGTTTCTTTTATCTGCTCCTTGTCAGCCTCTGTATGTCATTGAACTTGAATCATTAGGCAAAAAGTTAAATGGTCAGGAAGAGACAGGTCTTTCAAAGCTGTAGTAAGACCAAATCCAAAAACTTTAATAGGAGGGAGCAATTGAGGATCTCAGCTAAAAGTGTAGACAAAGCTGTTTGGTGGGTGCTCTTTGCAAAGAGCGGCCAGGAAGTTGAGGAGAGTTCATTCTGCATTTCACTTCACTGGTGCTAGTCTGAGCTTGAGTATTCTTTGTGGCAGGGTTTGAACGCGCTGTCTGTTCTTACCAAAGAGTTACCACAGTCGATCGTGTAACCAGGAAATTTAGAGCAGGGTGGTGAACTGTCAGCTGAAAGGGGTAGGTAAACTCTTGTCTGCTCTTAGAAGTGCGCAGTAATCCAATTCTTCCAGTGCCTAGAATATTGGTACTTTCAGCTGCATTTGAGCTGCTCACAGTTTATCAATAGAAGCTGTGTTCTTGCATAAACAGAGAGCAAAAGACCTCCTTGTAATGAAATAATCAGTTGTCTAAATCTCACTTTATTAAGCTGAACACACAGTACAGACTAGAGGAGCGGTCCTGCACCAAGGCTGTTTAAACACATCAAACTTTTTGAATTGTATTAGATTTTGTTCTTTCTTTCTGTCTTCTCCATATGAATCTAAGGCACATGCAGATCATGCTCAGCTCTCTTTTTTTGTCTTGATAGTCTTCCTTATAACCCTCTCTTAGGCTTGTACACAACCTGTATAATGGCACAGAGAAGCTCCTCACCCATTTATTGGTCTCACTCTGTTGCATCACTTTCTGAACTGCCCCAAACCACCTTCTTGCTCATCAGACAGCAGTATATCTTGCACAAAGGAATGAAAGCAAGACTGTTTGTCTCAGGCTTGTCTCTGCAAGCTCAGGCATGTATTGAACATAAATATTACCTAATTTTTCACACTTGAAGGGCAGTAAAACCCAAATCCTTGAAAGAAAATATTAAATGTAAGCACAACTGTTGTGTTTTACTGAGAACCTGGAAAAAAAGGCAACAAAAAGATGGTTTTATTTCTTATCAGATTATTTCACGGAACAACCTTAGTATGTATAATGGTACCAAAGCCTGTACTAATTCGTGGTGAATTTCCATGTGGTATGAACAGAAAACAGAAGAGAATTTTATCAAAAGCCGGAAGACCTGCATTGCCTAGCCTAACATTAGGCCCTTGTATGTCATTACTGCTTGCAAGCAGTGTTTACCCTGCTCTCCTCCTGCAGGGAGCACAGACTGTAGATGAGCATCTCGGCAAGCTGGGAAGGTCACATATGATTGAGCCATTTTTCGAAGAACCTCTCTCTTTCCATGGGATCACGAAAAAGAATATGGAATATTGTCGTGGTTTGACACTGGCCCAACGCCCGGCACCCACGAGAGTCGCTGGCTCACCCTCCCCTACCCCAGCTGGGCAAACGGAGGGAACAGAGGAAAAAGGGTTAACGGAGACTTCATGAGTGAGATAAGGAGAGCGGGAGAAAATATTTCAAGGGCAAAACAGGCTCAACCTTAATTACTGAGTGAAATTTATTACTAACAGAATCAGAGTAAGATAATGAGAAGTAAAACAGGCCCTTAAAACACCTTCTTCCCCCCCAGGCCCTCCCTCCTTCCCACCAACAATGCAGGGAGGCAGGGCAGGGGGGTTTTGGTCAGTCCATCACCAAGATTTTCTTCCGCCGCTCTGGGAGAAGAGTCCTTCACTCTGAGGCCGTGGGGTCCCTCCCATGGGAGACAGTTCTCCATGAACGTCCCGCCGTGGCTCCACTCTCAGGAGCAGCAGCCGAACCGCACCTGCTGCA
>VXBT01008718.1:19892-51767 GCA_013400235.1 Oriolus oriolus
CCCCATGGGCTGCAGGGGCACAGCTGCCTCACCATGGGCTGCACCATGGCCTGCAGAGGAATCTCAGCTCCGGCGCCTGGAGCACCTCCTCCCCCTCCTTCTCCACTGACCTTGGTGTCTCCATGTTGTTCCCCTCACATATTCTCACCTCCTCCTCCCCTTCTCTGACTAAGAGCAAAATCTTGTGACCTTTGTTTTGATTTTCTTCTTAATATGTCATCACAGAGGCGTTACTAGCCTCTTTCATTGGCCCGGCTCTGGCCAGCAGCGTGTCCATCTTCAGAGCCATCAGCCATTGGCTCTGCCGGACATGGTGGGAAGCTTCCAGCAGCTTCTCACAGGAGCCACCTCTGTGGCCCCCTGCTACCCAAAACCCGGCCGTGCCAAACCACAACAAATATATAGAATGAAAGAACTGAGTGAGCTGGTGTTCTTAGAAGCCCTGTAAACAGACAGAGCTAGCTGAACATTTGCCTTTGTTTTTAAGAGGTACAAGAACTGGCATCATCTCTTACACCATCCTTTGTACTTCCATCTTTAAATTGCTGCTCTTTTGGGCTGTTTCTCTTGTACAAGTGATCTGCTATAGTTCAGCAAATAAACAATTCTAATAAGGCATCTGATCTCTTGGAGAAATCTAAGTTTCATTCTATCAGGGTATACTGGTTCTCTAGTTCCCAGTGTAAGATTACGCACCTCAAGTTGTTTTGCATATGTGCACACATGTACACACCATTACCATTCTCTCCTACTCCACTGCTAGGAACAGAAAGTGTAAAGGGATTCAGCAGTTCAAATTGCTCCCACAGCAGAGGTTCCTGAGGAGAGCAGTGTCACATGTGGTACAGAGGAGTGAGAAAAATCCACATAGTCAAACATAAGGATGTTATCCTTGGGCCCTACTTCTTTCTCTGTGGCAGGTTTTCTGTATTATATTCTCCCTGTGCTAAAATTAAAATAAAAAGAGAAAGCTGGACCTACCTGTTGAAGGCATTTGCATTACATCCAATACTCTTTGGTTTGATGGCTGCTAGATACCTTAGAGAATCATGTGAGGCAAAAGCTATTTAGACTAAGCCTTTGCTATTTATGTTGAAGTCATAAGCAACTTGGGCTTGCTCCAAAAAGATCCAACAACATTCCAGTTGATTGGAAGTGCTCCTTGTCTTGTTGTTCCAAGTTCTCCTCTTGTAAGAAGGAGCCCTCCAGCAGGGTGTGGGGCAGAGGGAGAGAGAATTCCTCCACGTAGCATTCTCCTCTGGTGTTTGCCCCCAGCAGCGCTTTGCTGAGATGTGCAACATGCTGTCTTGCACTCTCAGTGGGCAATCCTGTTAGCCCTGGCCAGTGGGAGGGCTGTGATCCAGCCACTACGCTGCTGAGTTAGAAAATCACATGACCTGGGCTGCATCCAGCAGTTCAGGATGGAGGCCATCAAACTGTGACATTAACCAGCTCCGGCTTGTGGCCTTGCAGAACTGTGTGATGCTCCCTGTGTTTGTAGGTGGAAAAGCAGGAAACATATTGGTGTGCTGTCTTCTTCCCCAGAAGCTTGTGGATAGGATGGGGACCAAGGGAGCCCTAAGTGCTATATCAAGGAGGAAAAAAAGTGGGAGGTGCTGAATGAAGGTGGTGGCTGCAGAATTTTTGCAGACAAACCAGTTGGCACCCATATGACTCTGAACCAGGTGTGCTTGTAGTATGAAAGTCCAACAGATCCGATTTCTCGTTGGCATGGCTCTACTGAAGTAATCACAAGTATGCTGTTATTGCACAGCAGCAGAACTGGGCTGTTGGTTTAGTTCTCTTTCAGGTGCATCTGGGCGTTTGGTCTACATGTCCAAACTCCATTTCCTCAATTAATCTGAAGCCTGAGATTATGAATATACAGAAACAGGTGTTCTTTTAGGGGCCACTTTATTTTTCATTCTCTGAGATTACGTATGATGTATAAAGATGCAGGTTTCTGAATAATAACAAATGCCTAGGTTAACATTCTACCAAACACCAGATGTGAAACCCAGAGGCTAGCAAATTATTTATTGAGGGAGTATCTGAGGAAGCTGTTCTTATTGATGCCAGCAGCTCATGAGTGCTAGTTAGTTAACCTAGTAAGTGTTTGTGGGTTGTTTTTTAATGACTAATTCCATTGCCAGCAGTGTCTTCAGAAAAAAAAAAAGGAAAAATTGAAGGAACAGGTGGCACACAACTTTTTTTTTTTTTTAAAAGGAAACAGCATATTGTAGAACTGCAAGCATCTGCTTCCACAGATCTGCTTAATGCTTAGTCTTCAGACACTCTGAGATGCTATTCATTTATGTGGAATAAATTACTATATCAGCTAGTAGGCCCTTACAATACTTTTTAACCTTATTTTATTCAGTGGGGCAAAACCAAATTCCCTATTACCTCCAGCATACCATACCAGGAGACTGGAAGGCAATAGAATAAATAGTTTTGATTAGATCCTTCTCCAGAGCAAAAAGTAGGAGTTTTACTTTTAACTTCCATGGGAGTAGGAGCCAGACCTTTTTTTGTGATGGGCGCCAGTGACATCATCTGAGACAGTCTTGATGAAGAGATGTTATGCCCTTTAATTCTAACCTGAAAGGTTTAAATTACGCAAGACAAATCTCTTTGGAGATAGAAAACATCTTTTATGAGGTTATTTGATACAGCAGGAAAAATAGATAAGTTTGCAGGTGAATGGTAAAGACCTAGATGAAAGTTTCTGTTCCTGAAAGCTTTTCTGGTTTGTGTTTTTTTTCTTCCTGCCCCCCAGGTGTAGGAGATACTATCTATCTACAAGATTTGCTTCACTTATAACCTTTCAAAACAGTGGCTGTAATATGTTTACATCTCCAGTGTCTTTTATTAGTAGTGGGGAGAGAGCATTTCAGTGTGTGTAGCACTCAGAGGTAGAAGCTTTTCTGTTGCTTAGAGCCCCAACTCATATCCTGTTCATAGATTTTTGTCTCCATTTCTTATGTCTTCACAGGTTTCTGGACACATTATCACTTAACAAGTGATATGTCAGAAGTCTTTCTTCCATGAAGTCACTCATAGTTTTTTTTTTTTTTCTACTGGTACCAGTAACAACAGAACCAGAGTCAAAGCTATTCAATCTGATAGGGCCATATGAAGTGTCTCACTGAAGCTCTGCCTAAAGGCAGTGTCAGATTTTCTGGTATGGCCAGGTCTGTAAGATAAAAGGGTTGACATCCTGAGGAAAAAGAGATTACAGTCATAGGAAGAATCAGTTATTTTTCTTCCAGTTCTTAAATGCTGCAGGCATAAACATGCTTCATCATCTAAAGGTAATACAATCTTGCCTTTTGTGTTGCTTCTCACCTTGGAAGCATATGGTATTAATGGGAAGCCATTCACCAAATTCTTGATTTTCAGGCTTTGAAAGGTGGACTGTAGAATTCACTTCATTTGTCTGAGCAATCTATAAAGGCAGGAGTTACTGACTTTAAAATTTTCACGTGAAACAGAACTAGTTTTGCTTGGAACTGGTTTTCTTTTCTACTATTATAATATAGTGTGTGTATATATATATGTAAAATATATATAAATAAATGATATAATATATTATCCAGTTATTTTGTTGTTTGAATGAAATGTAACACTTTTAAGAATACACAGATCATACATCCTGTATTACATCTCTGGGCATTTTTGTGTAGCTGAAACAACTTTCTCAAGTTTATAATTCCTAGGCTGTTAAGACTAGTGTCTCAAATCCTGATGAAATCAAGTCAACTCTATGCTTTTATGGGACCAGATAATGTTTTGATTCTGATCAAAAAAGAAAAATATTCTTCTTTAGACATCCATGTCTCTGTTGTCCATATTTACCCACTGCTGGCACGTGGGGCTGCTTACGCTTTGCTGTGTTTCTCCATCACATATGTCTGTAATCCAAATGCCTTAAAATGTGACACTTTACATTGCCAGACATTGATATGAATGCTTTTTTCTCACACTTTAATGTTGTGGTTGCTTTGAGCCAAGCTTCCAAAGGCCCATATTCTGAATAAGAGCCAATGGGAATGGTATGGCTGAAAATGTGAAAACCTCAATCCTTAGTTTTTAAGTGCATTCCTAGGAGAGATTTAGTTGTGATATGGAACTGTAGGCAAGAATTCAAATGATTCATGTGCTCTTAACAGGGCTGTCTCACTCAGACAGCTCTTTCCAACTATTTTAATGAAAATCTCAGAGATAGGGGAAATTCAGTGCATCACGGTGGTGCTGCATTTGAAATCCAGAGCTTTATAAGCTTCTGTTAATTATTCTTTTTCCTTGAGGCACCTGTTGAACTAAATAATGATCCTTCTGTAGAAAAGATTATGGAAGTGTAACGGGGTTAGGAGCCGGGTGGGTGGTGAAGTTCTGTGTGGCTGAATGTTTACGTTTGAGAAAGGCTTTTGGACTTGGTTTGGAAAAACACCAGTCAGGAAATAGTGCCTGTACAAAAATTCTTGCTATGGAGGTGGGATGGGAGGTGAATGTAAAGGTGCAGGAGTCACAAATGAGTTTGAACTCATCCCGGGCCATGGGTAGAGGGAAGCCCCTGTTCTCCAGCAGTGTACAGCTCTGTGTCTTTGCCTGCCTTGTGATGAGGGCGCCAAGTTTAGAAGCTGGAAAAATGCCATGTTACTCTTTTGTGCAGGTATTTTATTCCAGAGTTGGGGCAGTGAAGAAGGAGCCTTCTTGAGGATCCAGTCCTGAAGTACAAAGTGTCTCCATTAGGAGACTCTGTTAGTGTTTGCAGTTTGCATGTGAGGAAATGAGGAACCTTAAGATAATAATGTTGTCTGCAAGGCAGTAAGTAGGCAAGTGTGTGACCCAGCTGGAATCAGATTCCAGTCTCCTGAGCCTCATGCAGTGCTTTGTTGTGTCTTTTCAAAAAAAAAAAAGAAAAAGTGCCTTTTTCTGCTGTACATCTTAATTAGCAGCTTATCCTAATCTAACAACTAAGAAATAGCTTCATAGTGCAAACAACAACAGTATGGGCAGATATGTGTATAAAATTGTATTTTGTTTCTAATTAGAGTAGGGGTGCAGACCTCTGAGACACTTTACAATGTGCTCAGAAGGAGAAAATGTGGACTTCAACCCATCAAGTAGGAAGGAAACTAGTGCTTTGGATGAAAAGCTGGTGCTTTTTTCAGGCAAATGCAAAGGCAAGTTTCATATGTCAGAGCTGAGCTAGAAAGCTTGGGCTTTTAAATACAATTCTGACTGATCCTGCCAGTGTTTTGTACTGACAGTTACGCATTTTCATAATAAGCAAGAGCTGAAGCTAAAGATTGCTGTACTCAAGCTCTTCATGTCAGAATGCAATTGTGCGTGTTGTGTTTGTGCTAGAAGGTTTGAAGCATCAGGGCAGATGCTTTTTTATCTCTGAAATTGCTTAGGTCCTTTGATTTCAATAGACTTGCACCCACATGCAGTTACAGCCAGCAAAAACAGGCTCTTGAGTCTCAGAAATACACTGTGAAGATACCGAACAGCATCTGTAGCATAGCAACAGGAAAGCCTTTATGCCTTTCTCATTTATGACTGGTCTCAGACCCTGGCAGTAATAGTGAGCATATGGTGGAGGGTTTGCTTTCTTGTTGTTCAGGCCAGTCAAATTGTCCGGGAGTGTTATGCTGACCAGGTTTAAAAAAACCAGATATGGTAGTGGTGCAAGGACTCAGGTTTGAGGAACCTCATCTTCGGTTCAGTGCTAAGCTTTGGGAAGACATCACGCAGCAGCATGACTCCGTGATTCCTGTTTGTTTTCCATGGCATTAACCTATCCCCTGTGTCAAGTTTGGCCTTCCTGATGCCATTAGAAACTATGCCAACAGGGTCTGGCGTGTTTCCTACCAGGCAGCACTGTTGCATGCTTTGTGGGCAGCAGAAGGCCCAGGCTGCCATCCCATGGCAGGCCCTTTCTGTGAATGAAAAGAAAGTGCCTTTTGTGCACAGCAGAGAAGGAGATGCTGGAGCTGGGAAAATAGTTGGGGACTGTGAGCAGGCAATTAAGTATTCCTTGGGATCAGCATCTCTGCTTGTGATAATCAACACTGAGGCCTGAGATCAGTGTGGCACCTGCTGATGCGGCTGCTTTTTGCCTGCTGTCAGGGGTCTCACAATCTTATACAAATAAACCATGTAAGAAAATGAATTACTTAAATTAAACCATTCTGGAAAGAATATCACCAGATTCTGTGCCAGCCAGACACCTGAAAGATGCCCTGTATTTACACAAATGTAGCAATTACATTTTCCCCAGTATCTCTGTTTTTTACATTATTTGCCTTTAATTTCTTCAAAGACTGAGTGGGAAGTACCATGAGTGTCATAACTATGTCCTGTAATTACACAACCAAAAGAAATGGAAAAAAGCCTTCTGGGTGTCTTCTATGTCCTGGGATTTGTTAGGTGTCCATGTGCTGACAGAACAAGATGGGAAATTGCTTTCAGTATTCATTTGTTACCATGTGAAGAATCAAGTCTCTTACTGTAGCGCAAGAACTTGGTGTTTTTGTTTCTGCTCATCATGGGCAATTCTCTCCCTTTTTAAAAAATGGTTTTCTGGTGTCTCAGTGAATAGACAAAAGTGATTCTGTTTTCACAAGTGCGGTACCAGGGAGAGCACCTTACATGTAAGGGATATTTCAGAACAAAATCTAGAGCTGAGTTTGAAGTGTTTGGTCTGTTCCTACAGCACTGCTAATCATTAACTAAGAATAGAATAATTTGCAGCTGAGAGAAATGCTGTAATCTATTCATGCCTGTGGGAAAATATTGCTTTCACTGTGTTCTTTGCGGCAACTGTAATCATTTGAAAGAAAAGAGGTTAGGAAAGTGTATTCTGCTGCATGTCAGCTGAATCAGGTCTGTGTTTTCTTGGCTACTGTACTGATGCAAAATCATCCTTTCAGGAAGATGTTAAAACCAAATGTGCAAACAGAAGCAGCTTGCCAGTCGTCCTACCCAGTTCCATGCTAGGATCTAATGGATGAACTCAAACTGCCCGAGCGCTTGAGTTACTCCTGGCTGGAAAGGCCAGGGAGCAGTCAAAAGAGAAATGGGAGATGCCCAGATGCAGCTCCTGCTGGTGGGAGGACACTGCTCTAGGACCCCCAGAGTCAAACTCTTCTGTATCATGTGGCCGTAATGAAGGCAGCAGGTGTAAAGATGGGTGGGCCTTGCAGCCTGTTTGCTGAGGCAAGAAGGTTCAAATCCAGCTGAACCATAAATGCAGAGGCTTCCTAGTTGGAGGAGACCTGTGGGTTTCATGAATAATGTGCCATTTAGACCCGTCAGGTTACCTGGACAAGCAGTGTGGTAGGTAATTTGTTTCGAGGTAGGGTCAAAGTCTGATTTTTTTAAGCCAGAAGTCAGGAGCAGGAAGCCGGTTTCCTTTATGCTGACTTCACTCACCTTCCTCCGTGAGTCCTCATGGCTGTGGAAAGACCTGACTGGCACAAGGGGGCTACTCTTGTGTATGGAACCATTTCCTGTATTTCTCATTGAGAAGATGAGTTTTGAAGATGCAAGCACTCTTCTTTGGGAGCAGTATTCATCGGATGGGTCATGGATGCTGGCCACTGATGTAGTTGGTGTAGTCTTTTTTAAACTGTTACCTCTTTAGGCAGCTAAGGAATGAAGCTGAGGCTGAAGGTTACCCAGGTCTCTTCAAGGTTACAGGGTATATTTGCAGGAGAAGCAATCTGCATCTCATTTTTAATCTTTAGAATTAGTGTCAATGCAGAAGAGAGTAGGCAAGCCTCAAACAACTTTACTGTGGTTATGAATCGTGTCTGGGCACAGCAGCTATGATTTGTGGTTTCAGGGCATTTTTAAAGTGCTTGACTTTGTGGATAAAACTTGCTCTTGCAAGTGGAGGAAAGAAAAAGATAAGGACATTTAGGTTAAGTGGAATGACTGAGACTTGGTCCAGAAGTTTTAAAAAAGCAGTGGGGTATTTTTTTGTTTTAAACCTCAGGTTAGAGTCTTTGAGCAGGAAAGCCTAAGATTAGCTTCACAGTCTGGAAGTATTGCTGGCCTGTCTGCAAATCCTGTGTTTCCCTCTTGCACAGAGCCCTTTATAGCTGGTAGCGGGGGATGGCATTTTGCAGAACCTTCTATCACTGGGCAACGTGGCCCAGCCCTGCAGCCAGGTCAGTGCAGGCTGAACCGTTGCTGTAGGGTTAAGGAGGTGGTCAGTGCATTCTTCTCTGTAATGGTGCAGAGTAGACACTGCCCTGCCTCTATTAGACTGTGTCCGCCTTCATCAGGAGGCAGTATTTGCTCCCTAACTAGCTATATACAGCAGTTGGAATTTGGGTATAAGGTCAGTAACGGCATGCGTGGAATCAGAAAGACATAGACAAATGGGGTAAAAGTCTGAGTTTTGCATTTGCAGGTGCAGACATAATGAAGGGGGATGTAAGCCTACAGAGTGTTTTTCATACCAACTTTCACAAGGGCAGCAGATCTCAGAAGGCTGTTATCTACCCTGTGAGTGTGAAAATAGACTCTTTGGACCAGGGGATAAGCGAAAATGATGCTGTGTTAATGAAAGCGCTTGGGACCTGGTCTGGTCACATTGCTCTGGGTCTGTTTTCCAGGCAGATTGAACAAAATATTGTAGCTGTGAAATCCTGAGAAACGGCCCGTAAATTGTCAGTGCTTGCCTTTCAGGAAAGGCTGCTTTCTTCAGCTGATTGATTTCCTCTGCAAGCCTGCTTAGTTTTGAAGGTTTATGTGAATCCAGTGTGTCTCAATACATGCACCAGTAGACTCTTTGCTTGGGAACTGTCACATTCACCACTTTGACTTAAAGCTGTCTTTAATTCTCCTGTTTAAATCTTGCTCTTCTCTGGAGATGTTTTCTGATTTCCCCTTTATTAACAAGTATTGCTGCAGACTCTCTTCTCCACCAGTGAGCAGTGGACCAGGGTATATTGTTGAGTTGTTGGGAGATGGGCACTGCTCTTGCCTCCATATGCATCTTGTGTTTCAGAGACACACAGCCTGTATATTTTATGGGGCATTGTGTCTCTCCACAGAGCCCCTGTGATTGTGTATCTCCTCTTGGTCTTGTGTAATGTGGTTGTGCTGCATTGTGCTGGGTCAAGCTTTTAAACCACAGGACTTCTGAGTGCTGATTGCAAATTGAAAAGGAAAGGCTTCTTGGATTTTCAGCAGGGGATGTTTTGATCTATAACAGGTTAGCTGCTGAGGTTTGTGGGCTTCTTAGGTGCTGAAGGAGATGGAGTGGAAAAGACATTTCGTAGAGATAAGAACTTGGAAAGAAAATTCATGCAGAGATGTAGAAATAGCTTGTTCAGGCAGGAATAACAAAATCTAGGAAAGTTAGGCCAAGTGAAGCAGTGCAGATGAAAATTTTGCCTGAGCGCAAGAGAACAAGCTGTAACTATTTACCATGATGAGGTTAGATTGGGAATGGTGTAAGCTGCAGGGAGTGCAGCAGCTAGGAAATGAAAATGGCCAAAAAGTCAGTGCTCAGAGCCAGGTAAATGAGCCATGCTGTAGGACAGGGCAGGGGCAGTGCCAGAGCTCCTTGGAGATGTGATTCCAGAGGTGATGTATTCTGGTGTTGTCCTTGACAAGGAGAACAGGGCTGACAATGACTGGCTGCGCCTTCTGTGCTAGTTTGAATTCGTAGGAATTTGCTGTGATGAAGTTACTATGCTATGGTCTGTGCATAAAGAGTTGGTGAAAAACTTCAGGGTTCTCTCATGACCATTGACCATTGTTTTTTACAGTTTTCATACTTTGCAGTACTCTGTAGCTGTGTATGATACAGGAGACAACTTGTCTCCCCAGGTGAGGGGGAGTCAAGCAGACACGAGCCTTGTGGGGGTCTGGAGGAGCCCCTGACCTGCCTCTTCATGAGCAGGGTGCAGAATTGATTTAAAGACTCTTCAGTGGAGAGAGGCACTATGTTCAGCCCCAGATTTTGTAAGAGCATGTCTTCGTGTAGTGGGAACAGCATTGGTTTCAGGTAATAAATGCTACAGGTGAATAAAGGGAGAGACAGTGTCTTAAATATCTTGAATTTCAATTTGTCTTCTAGTAAACATAACTTCCAGATCCCCTTTTCTATTTGCTGGCTGTTGGAAGATGGATTTCCATTATCAAACATGATTATGACCTGAGTTTTTCCTGAGCTTTCAATATTGATTTCATGATAAGTACTTGGGAAATACACAGTTCTACATGTTATGGGATACTTCTTTGAAATGTTTTTCTTTTAAAATAACAAATGGAACAAGATACTTGTTAGAGTACTATAGGAACAGTTATTGCATGATCGTGTTATTAAGGGTCCAAACTAGGCATAAAAATGTCTTTAAAGCCTAACTTCTGAATTATTGTAATTTTTGACCACTACATAATTCTGAGAGTAAGCACCAGGAGGTGACAGCACTGCCACATACCTGTACATTCAGGTAGGGAGTCCGACCAACTTACCTACACTTCCTAGACCAGATGTTTTATGTGTTACATTTTTAAATGTGCAGTTTCATATAACTCCTTCACCAGACCAGTCCTTTCTTACGGTCTAGATTTTGGCCTTCATACCCATGTCTGCAGCCCAGCAAACTTCTGTAATTCAGCACTGCTGCAGATCCCTCACTGTTGTGCTGGCTGCGTGAGAGCCAAACTCTGCTGCAGCATCAGCTTTGCAGGACAGCAGTGGCAGTGTTAAGGGAAGAAGGTGCTAGTTAGTATATGTGTGGGCAGAATATGGTCCTTAAGAAGTATGGAAAAAAGGTGCTGGGGATGGGGGAGTTACTGAGTTCCTAGAAAAGCTGGTGAATGGCTTTTCTAGGAATGATAGTTTAGAGCCTTGTAATGGAAACAGTAGAACCAGCCTGAAAAAATGGCTCAGCGAGGTCATGGAATCTCAGTAAGTGGTAGAAAAAACTCCTAGGTTTTCTTGTTCTTTATTAGTGTGGTATCAGGACTGATCCAAAGTTTGGTGTGCATGTATGTGTGAACACTGTGATGGCAGAGCACAGTGTAATATCTCTGTGAATCTTGGTCCCATGGCCAGCACAAAGGGCGAGTGAGTTTCAGGCAGGCTGTGCTCCAAGCCCAGTTCTGCTATTGATTTGCTGGGTGACCTCAAGCAATGTAACAGTAGAGGTAGTGAAACACTTAGCATGCTGCAGAACCATGGAGCAAGTCTGCTGTCCTTACGTGCGCATTAGTAGTGTTGCTGTCAGGAAAACTGGTTTCGTAAACAAAAACAAGCTTTCAGAGAAGCATAATTTTTCAGAGTTGGCATAATTTTCAGAGAAGCATAATTTTCAGAGTTGGCATAATTTGAGAGAAGCCTATGGTTTACTGCCTGCAGAGCACCGAGGAGTAACTAGTAAAAGCTGCTTGAAATCCTAGGCAGATGATACAGCCAAATTGTCATTATCATTGCACATCACAAAAGCTGTTTGGGAGGAGATGTAGCTGTTTGTTCATTCATGGCTTAGACCAACAATAAAACCCTGTAACAGCAGCCACATTTGTGCAAACATTTCCTCATTCTGTGAGAAAAGCACTCATATTGGCAGGTTAGGAAATTTTTGTATTAAAAGGCTTTGCCTGTAGCTGTGGACCTGGTTAAGTAACATGCTATTAAGCTCAGTTAGAGTGGTACAGTGAAAATAGATGTAATACTTGTGCAAGGAAAGAGCATGTAAAGACCTGAATAAATGAGCTGTTTATGAATAATGCTCCCTTATGTGAGTAGAGTCCCTGAAATCAGGGCCTCTGCACCTCTGTTTCGTGGTGTTACTCTGTTACTGTCTTGTTGACTTTGTTTTGATGCCTTATGCTGTCTGAAACATTTTAATGTTTCTATTTTACAACTCAGTAACTGAAACTTGCTAATGCAAATGAACAAAGTGGACAAAGCATCTTCTGGAATCCTTTATGCTTTGCTGGTATGGACTGGAAAGAGACAGCCTCTCTGTTCCCTTTCTTCCCAACCGTACAAGATTGCAAGTTAGGTTGTCCTGTGATAACATGCCTTTTGGAGTGAGTGTAAAACCATCCTGTCCCTGCATGATCCGTGTAATACATTGGAAAAAAATTTCTATCTAGTAACTGATGAGGACAATTTCTTGTAAGCCAGTTCTTGTGATCTCTGGTCTCCAGCCAGATCTATTTTTACTGCCTTTTTCTTCTTCCCTTNNNTTTTTCTTGAAAAAAAGTGTCTGTTTGGCAGTGTTACTGTCATGATTCTTGCATGCAGACAGGCTACAGTTCCAAAAGGCACTTACAAAGACTTGAAGGTAATGTTTATTCTGATCACCTTGAATTGAAGTTTCTGAGCCACATCATAAAGTCAGCATCAGTGCATGAGAGCAGAAGAGAGTGAACATTTGCCTGTGCTGGTTATCATTGTTGAGCTAAAGCCAGGTCCAAATAATTCAGTATTACTATAGCCAAAAGCGTTTTGTTCCTGACACTGCTGACACTTAGGCTGATGTCACAAAAGGATCTAAGAGCACATAAGTAGTTGCAGTAGATGGCCTGATAATTCACCTGACTAGTGAATAAAACCGAGGAGACTGAGAGGGCAAGAGGAGTCTAGCACTGTCCAATCTAGTGTTAGTGAAGGAAGTCTGAATGTATGGGCAGAATGAGTAAATTAAATGGGATCCAAGTGAAAGCACAGGAGGGTAGAGATGTGAGAGGGTAGTAATTTAGAACAGCCATTTTCCACTAACGTAAATGGAAATCCTGGCTGCAGCTATAGAAATGTCATGCTGCAAGTCATGTGTGTATTTAAAACGAATCTCAGTCTGTTTGAACTTTCTTCCCAAGACTTAGGAATTTGTAAACCTTTCAAAAAACAGTTAATGTCATGCAGGAGAGTGAGTTGGAGATATAAGTCTATGATGATAGAAATCAGGCTTGAAAGGCATTCTGATAGCCAGGTTCTTAGGAGTGCCAAAGGAGAAAGGCAGGGCAATGCTGTGACAATTACTGTTTCACAGATCATAGTGTCAGCTTTGGAGTGCTTTTTCCCCCTCAACTTTGCAAATCTCATTTCTGGACTGGATCGAGAAAGCTGGATTCTGCAAGCAAAAAGCCAGAAGTATGCAATGTATGCACAGGGCAAAGGGTGGGTTTCCCAATAAAGGGACAATGAATAATGTGTGTGTTGGTGCTTGCAAACAGATGCCCTGGTTAGTACCTGTAGTAAGGTAATTAGATATTTAATTAGGAAGATGAGTATACCTGCTTTCCCATAGGTGGTAGCAGTTGACAAAAGACATGGAGAACTTAACCTCAGCAGTAATTTGGAATCTGAAACAGTTTGTACAAGTCAGATCTAGCAATAGTTGGATTTTCCTCCCATTGCATTCGTGGGTTGAGTGGTTGTTGGTTATGTTTTAAATGTTAACCTGGTTACTCTAGGATGAGCGCATCTGGTCCTCTGATCTTGGAAATGGGAAGCATTTAAAAAGTTGCCTTTAGGTTTTTCCTGTGGTTTTTGGGTACTGATCCTTGGAGCCACCGTGACACTTGTTAGTTTTCAGTGAACAAATGCTTTCATGTATTTTTAAGAAATATATTATATTCAGAAAATGCGCTGAAATGGCTTTTTTGTAAAATGAGATGTTGGCAAATATTTTGTGCTACAATGACAACAAATCATCATTGGTAGATTTGAGAGGAGGTGTGACTTCTGCCCTCTTGACAAGGTGCCACTATTGCTTTGAAACGTTGCTGGGGGGTGGGAAGAGTGTTTCTGGTCTTCATTGAACACAGCCGCAGCCTTCCCAGCAATAGCATTGGATTGACATTTTGTTGCAGGAAATCATCTGGTTATTACATGTTATTCCTGGGAGTTGCAGCCTTCAACTAAACAGTGTTGGGCAGACTGGCAGTGATGTTTGCTGTGAATCATCCTCACTAATGAACCTCTTTGACAGAGAATCAATAGTTATTAGCGAGATGACATTTCTGTTCTGAATCCCTATGCCTTTTTATCCTTATTATCTTCCATGAACTATTTTGAAAATTACCATTGGGCTGAAGGGCCTCGTTCTCTTAATTGTAGAAACAAATATGTTGGTGTGAGTGGAAAATACCTTTAATAACAGGAGGGGCTTTTTGTTATTTTTGTGCTCCAAAGGTGTTTGCTTCTGTTATGTTTTTATTCTGTTTTCATTTTACATTTAAATAATCATGAATGACTGGAAAGCCTTGAATCAGTGGTATTAGAAGTGCTGCAGGTAGACTGTTTAACGGTATTTTTGAAGTGCCAAATTGAGGAACATGGACATTAAATGATAAAGTTGATACAGTTGTCTTGGAATGCTATTTCCCATCACTTTAGGAAATGATAGGCTTCTTCCTTCCAGAAAAATAATGAAGTACAGTCTTAATTTTCAAGCTCGTAAATAGATTCTAGAGGATTATGTGTATGATTAAAGTTATTCTCTTACATAAGAGCTTTTTCCTAGGCTCTGGCCTGAAGCCTGAGATATGAATGTGGCTGTTTGTTGTCTGTCTGCTTAAACATCCTTCTGTTGGCTCCTGTTGGTGGAGAAGAGATGTTAGTGAACTCAGCTCTTGTCCTAAGATCAGCCTCATGGTCAGTGAAACTGCTGAGTGAATGGAACAAAATGTGCAAAAAAGTATTTAAAATGGAGATGATCTATTACATTGTCTGGAGTCCACTATGTCTGAGGATGGGGTACAAGATTGGAGGAAGCACTGGTCATTCTAGCATGGTAATGCTTAAGTCCCATATACCATCTACATGGTGCATTGAGAGCATAGGAGTATGATACTTAAAAAAAAAAAAAATCTCTCTTGTGTAAGCCAGATTTCATCTCTCTAGAGAAAAACCATGTTTATACTTCAAGAAAAGGGAGTTTACAGCTGTTTAGCAACACATCAGACAAAAGAGACAGTTCCTTTCTAGTTGCAGCTGAAGCACTTGATGCTTTGCGTGGAACATGCTTGGTGTGTGTACCTGTGAATCTATGCAACTTTGTTTTTCCTTGCGAAATTGAACTGCACACTATTATCCCCATCTTTGGAAACCCACTGATTCCTTATTTCACTTTAGACTGATTGAGCTGTAGAGTTCTGCCCTGCTCCCCATTCTGATTTTAAATGTTCCCGATGAGGCCGAGGAATGAGCGCTCTAGGTCAAGCATACAGGATTGGTCCAGGAGATGTCTGTGGATGCAGGTGTGGACCAGGCAGTAAAACCAGATTCTTTAGAAACTTGAGAATTAGCAGAGGACATTAAAAGGTTTAATGCTTCTGTGGGTGGAAATCAGTTTGTGCCAGTACTTCCAGGGCTGTCTTAGCAGTGGTTTAGCTCATGAGAAAACATCAAAGGCCATGAGTAATTGCGTTCTCCAAAGCTCCTTTCAAAAGCAGAAAGCCATTATGGAAGTGATGCCACAAAGGCTCACCCAAATGGGTGGTTTTATCTCCACGGTTTCTGGCTTTCTGGCGTTCAGGCAGGTGTCCTTCCAGTTTAGTAATACTGAGTCATACCTTTTGTTTCTACCCTTCAAGTCACCAAGGTATCTCTCTTGTCCTCTATTCATGCAAAGCAAGAAAGGATTTGAGACACTTTCCAGACAGGAGAGCAGGGAAAGTTTCAGCAGCAAGGGGGCCACTCCAGCTGGTGCTCAGTCTCAGAGCAAGGAATGCAGTGATGAAACCTATGTGAGGAGCTGATTTTCTCAGCAGCAATATGAGTCACATTCCTGCTTTCCCAGCATGTGTGGGACACTTGGCAAAGTGGTGGCTTTGCTGTCCATTTATTTGCTGGAGACTTTTCTGCTAAAGCAGGTGCTCTATTGAGAACTTATCCCTGAGTTTCTTAAAATCACAATCCTGTGTCCTTTTTATTTCCTTATCTGCTATGCATCTTAGACTTTGTCTTATATCCTTTTCCATTTTTTTCTATTTTCTTACAGCTTCTTTTTTTTCCTGATCCCTTTAATGGAAGGGGTATGTGTATTAGTGCAAGTTTTAGCAGGACTTCAGAAAACAGGTAGGTTTGCATTTGTATGGGAGACTTATATCCCCTTTTTGTGGTGTTCTTGTAGTAGGACAGCAAATGCGGTTTAATAAATAGGACATGAAACACCCATGTTTTGCTTAGCCTTTGATGACATGCCATGTTTTATACAAGCTATGAAACTTGATACTGCCTCTTTCATTTAGAAGGCTGTGTGCGCTTTGTTCCTTTGATGTAATTCAGTTGACGGCAGTGGGGCTGTTCCTGACTTACACTAAGAGAAATGAATAGGCAGCGAAGTGCAACACAAGTTCACACCCAGTGTGTGTTGACTCATTTGTTCATTGTCTTCTGTGTAGCAGAAAATGCTTTTAGGGTACCCCTGAGGAATGTATCCAAGTAGAGCCAAGTTTGAGATGAGGTATGAGTTTAGCTGAGGGCTGTGCAAAGCCGAGAATTATCATATGATTTGTAATGAAGGTGAAAATCAGTGTTTTCATGTGGGACAGGACTAACATCCACTGACCTGACCAATTAACATGCAGGACTGTGGGTTTTTAAATTGTGTTTGTAGTTAGACTGAACCAAAGGGTTGTTTTAGATGTCTTCTGGACAAAGAGTTGCTGCTATGAACACATGCAACCTTGCTTGTGCACAGGGGGTGAACAAGACAAATCTCCAGAGGCCCCTGCCAGCCTCAGCTAGTTGGTGATTCTGTTCTGGGAATGCACAAGGACATATGCTTTTATTGAAGTAGCTTGCTTTGTGCTCTCCTTAGTTTTCTGATTGTGTGTTTCGTTTGGGACATTTCCAGTGTGTGAAGTTACCTCATTTCAAATTTCTCCTTGCCTTCTTATTCTGTCTGCTGGGCCCGATCTCAGATGTTGATGTTTCATCACTGTGGTCTAGGAAACTGTTGCCTTTTTATGGTAGTTCTTGCACCTCTCTTAGCTCTGATTGATTTTGCAATGTGAAATAAGATGCAGGCTCCAGCACATCAGGCCTCACTGTGGCAGGCCAGAGCTTGGCTTTATATCTGGATCAAAGCATCTGAAGCGTGCTTAGGTGAAGCCGTCTTCTCCAGTCTACTGGTGGGCTGTCAGTAGCTTGCTTTACCTTTCCCATGCCAAAGCTGTCTAGATCCCATTAATAGTCTGGGCCTGTGGCCAAGATGCTGAACATTACTAATCCCTTTGTCCAGAGACCTTGGGGTGAAGCATCCTCTCAGCATCAGCCAGGCGCTTACAATATGAATGATGGGTAAATCCAATCTTGACAGCAGGCTCTTCAATGGTGGTGTAGCCGTGTGTTCAGCATCTTCTGTTCCTCTGGGACTCCGAGGACAGCTTGGTCCTACCTCTGCGTCTTTCTGGCTCAGTTTTCTCTTCAGCCAATGCTCTGTTGTGTCCTAGTTAGCTTTTTCTTCTGTGTACACAAAAACTGTGTGGCTCTGAAAGAGGAGCATCTTGCTCTGCTGTGTACAGCATTTTTAAGTTAATAAACAGAGATGTCGCCATTGCACATCTAGGGGAAGAAGTAGCACTAAAACTGGTGAAGTTACTGTTTAGGATGGTAATTAAACTTCCTGACTTACGTAATAAAAGGTCAGTATACCAAAGGGTTCTGCCTGGGAATTCAGAGCCTTTTTTTTGTTTGTTTTCTTGTTTGGTTTTTTGTTGTTGTTGTTGTTGGTTTGGTTTGGTTTGGTTTGGGGTTTCTTGGTTGTTGTTGTTTTTAATTAAGGATCATTTTGTTTGATGATTAGATGAATGGGACCAGAAGTAACTAAATCAGCCAGCAAACCTGCCAGTGACTCTGGTGGGTTTATTGTGAAAACTGTCAAATAGTTTACATACAGCTCAAATTGCGTACAGTCCTCAATGCCAAAGTAAATCATATAGACTATTAACCTTGGGACCTGCAGAGGGTAAAATACAGAGTCTTGCTGGTTGGAGCACCTGTAGTAGCTCAGCATATGGAGGTGTATGTTTGGAGGTTTCTAAATAAATGCCAAATGTCTTCCAAGTTGGCTGAAGTGAATGGAAGGGAGAGGGGTGAGTATCTTATAACTTTATATGTGTTGCCATGGTGACATGAGCCAATAAACTAGAGCAAGCCTGGGAGTAATCTGTAATTGAGAAGTATAGGAGAGGCAAAGTGGCATTGCTGTTTGCAGAAATTCAGGTACATAATGGGGAACCTAACGCTACATTCATTGTGCGCAGTCCCGTCCTCATTCTGAAGAGTATTTGCAGTTTACCTACTGCTGGTTTTCAAAGGCTCTCTGTCACTTGAAACACATATATTTGTTTCATTTAACAGCAAGTTGTTGACCCCTGCCGATATCTGTCCCTAATCAGGGGTTTCTATGTACTGCACAAATGCTGCATCTGGTAACTGTACTGTAAGAACAAAGCAAATTTTGGTCTGTAACTTCTGGAACTGCTGGTTCTGTATTTCAGTTGCACTATGGCAGCTGGATAGTCCTGTAAAGACATAACACTAAAGCCTTGAGTCAGTGATGCCACCAAGCGTATGATTTACCCTAAGTGCTTAAGTGCTCTAAGTGAGGATGGATAGCCCAAGTGCCTAAAGTTATATAGATGCTTAAATGCTTTGTAAACTCAGTGTTTAAGGACTTTATCCCAAAGGATGCTGTAGAAACCTCCACTGAAATAAGTGAGGATGAAGGAGTCCTCATGCAGTGTCAGCAGCTAAAAGAACTGTATGAAAGAAAGAAAGCATGTTATTGCTGTTACATTCTTGCACACTTTACCATGGAAAAAATAATCAAAATTAATTCTGGATTTGGTTTGGGTGGAACAGAGGTGTATCATATGATAAGTATTTGGATAACTTAATCAGCATTAAAACCTGTTTTAATTATAAAACCAGTATAGGTGGGAAGTAGAAAGGGATTCCACAGACAATCCATCCTTCTGAGGTCATGAATAGCCCTTTTCATTTCCATAGAGCTTTATAAAAAACATTAAAATAGGAAGAAAGTCTTTTAATTCAAAATCATGTTTATGATCCATCCCTTACAACAATTTTCAAACTGATGTTAAACACACTGGGGTACTTGTCTTCTAACATTACTTAAAAATGTTAATGGAATTGTGCACTTTGTTTCACTTGTGTTTTAAACGTGAGAGATACTTTACAACAAACAAAACATTCCTGGTATAAAATGTTGACTGTCCACCACATCTAGGGTTTTGCTGTCTAGCCCAAGTTGTTTAAAATAATAAAAAAATCTGCTGCTTTCATCAGAAGTTGTAGTATTTAAAGTAGTAGTCTCTGTTTAGAGAAACTGTATTTTCACCATGTAAATGAAGAACGTTGGTTGTTCCCCCCCCTTTGATATTTAATGATGACTGAGATAGCACACTCATTGGGACGGAGATCTCCACTGTCTTTCAGTAATACCAGCATTTTCAGAATCTGAAATTTTTTTCACTATACAAGTTCCCACCAAATGAAAATAGGTGCATATATCTTCAGGCAAAACAACATTTTTATCCCACCATGAAAGAGGTCCTGGTGTTGCTAGAAAATCTGTTTGTGATATGCTTTTACTGCTCATTTTCCACAAAAATATCAATCCTGTATAAGACCTTTGTCTTTATATAAATAATCTTGCTGTGTGTTTGTACAGTACCTGGTACAAGGCAGACCCATTCTCAGCTGTTTCCTAAACACTGTTGTGATCAAAATAAGCAGTAATGAGGTTTGGCTCAATAGGTGTAATCTTTCACAAAGGGGTGTTGGGGAGAAGCCTGGTCCTGGCAAGAATGGGAGAAGCTGTAATTGTACAGGGGTTATAAAGAATGTAAAATTCTAAGATGCAGTCACTTCTGCAGAGTAATTGAGCACCAGTATGAGTTTGCTTGTGGTTGTATGGCTGGGTTTTTAGACTGCTGGTGAGACATGTAAGCTGTGCCAAGCCTTGATGTGTAGAAGGCAAATGAAGTCATTCCTCATTGAGCAAATCAGAACTCCATGCTCCCTACAAGAATGTTGTTCACATTGGTCTGACTGGTTGAACGGGAGACATTTCAGGAAAGAAGAATTTTGTGAATGAACAAAAAGTTTCAGCTTCCTTGCAGTTTGTTTTTGAATTGGGGGGTAGGAGTGGCAAAACCCAAATAAACCCCCTAAACAGTCAAGAAAAAGAGGTGAAGGTTTATGTACGTTTTTATTCTTGCACTTCCTTTTCGTGTTTTTCCAGTTCAGATACTGTGTATCCCTTGAATTTAAGTATTTACCGCAGTACTTCTAAGGCTCAAAGTTATATGCAAGTGGAGGAAAAAGGCTACGCGTTCTCTCTCCCTCCTGCCCACCCTTCTGTACTCTGTTCAATGATTTTCTGTGTTCATACAAATAAAAAAGATAATTGTTTTCCTCCTAATCTTACTTGAAAACAGCCCTCATTAAACTCTGTGGTGGGAAAAGGGTTGGATAGCATGCTGGTGCATTAAAGGGCTTCTCTGTCTGGCTTGGGAAGTGCCTTATGTAAGGAGCTGTTGCACCACGGCAGAGCTGAGGGAATGGGGACAGACGGTGCCTTTGAACGTGACCGTAGCTGGGATCCCTTATGGAGATCTTGCAGTGACTGTGGTGGCCCTGGGAAAACAAAGTGGTGGTTCTTCCCCACCGTCCAAAGTGCATCTGTGCTCTAACAGTTTGGAGCTACGTGTTGGCATGGCCTTGCTGCTGCCTGCTGGGGTGAAACTAGTACAGAGCTGCCTCCAGCCCTTTTACTACAGACAGGCAGTGCAAGGGAGACAAGCCTTTGTTATCTATAGCACCCCGCTGCTTGAAGAAATGGCATATATAGTGTTTTTCTGATGTTCTCCTAGCTGCTTTTTCTCACCAAACAACCCAGCTAGTGCCTAGAAGATGTTCATGGGATTGCTTCTGAATTAAAACTTCCTGCAGTGTGCATGAAGTGGTACACTGGACATCTCGGAAAGTGGAAGGTTACCATTCAGCAGACATGTTCTGTGCTGCCCCTGGCGGCAGGATATTAGCTCGGAGGGAATGTAGCGGGACAAAATGATGGTGTATTAAATTGAAAATCACAGCAATGGAGGGAAGAAGCAGCTGTGTTGGGAGCTGCCAAAATTGCAAATACAATTATTTGGGTGGGTTAAGAAAGTTGGTTAGCCAGAAGTTAGAGCTTGTTCCCCAGTCCCTTTGCTGTAGTTCAGAGATGCAGTGCATAGAGCTGCTTTACTTTTGATTCATTGTCCTTACTGATGGAAAGTTCCTCCAATACTATCTAGATTTTTAATGCTTTAATGATCTGGTTTTCATGTCCACTGCATGTGTTCTCTGTTGTGCACAGTAATCTTGTGAATATTTGAATATGATACTTCAATCTCTGCTATCATCTGAACTTCTGTTAATTTAGTCTTTCTGCACAGGTCTTGCTTTATTGGAGTTATTTTTATTGCTGCAGCAAACTAGATAGCCAGAGGGTATGAACTCCAAATAATCCTCCCAGAGAAATGGCTATTGGTCTGTGGTGGTCATGGAAGGGCTGCACGGGCCTTGACAGCTGCGCTGAGCAGAGCTGCAGCTGTGTGACACAGGTGAGGAGGGGGATGCTGCTGAAGCACAAATGAAATCAAGATGTGTCTAGTACCGGTCTGAAGTCCCATCCTCAGCTGTATTTGTACAGTGGCTCAGCAACTGATTGCTTAAATCAGAGGGTTTTTTTCTGCCCTGTCAGCTTTATTCTTGGCCACATCAAGCACTCTGAGCAAGTTGCCTTGGAGAATTCAGCCTTTGAGTTCTTCTAATTCAGAAAACAGACTTTCTGGATTGTGAATAACATGTTTGTGTCCTTGTATTTCCCTGTGGTTCTGTCAAACTGAAGTTTTTATTTTTCAGTTTAGAGAGACAATGAGAGGTGGAACGGTTGAAAAAGGGAAGAAGAATTTCTTCTTTAGGAAGAAATGTTGTGCTTTGCAGAGTGCTGTGACCAGTGATGATCCTGCTGCTTGTCCTGCAGCCTGGTGCGGGCTTTGGTGGGCATGGAAATGAACAAGCACTTGTTTAACATTGAGAAGCTTGTCTTTCTCTAATATGAGTACAGCCCTTCTGCAATGTAGCAAACCAACCTAGACTTGGGCATTAGGAGTTTTGGACCAGCATGCAATCCTTTAGATACTTGTGGTTTGTTCATACAGATGGACATACCTTACTCTACTAGAGAGGTACAATAGTAGGGATTTAACAGGAAGTGGGCTGTGTGACAATGTAGCAACTACTCAAGAAAGCAAACTACTTTGCACTCTGTAGTAGTTTACCTTTTGTATGTGAATTTCGCACAGAGTCCTTATGGTCCTATGCAGGGCTCTGGGGAGATGGCAGAGGGAATCACAGGGCCACCTCAGTATGCTTCTTATGGTGGTGGCTCTTACGGCTTGAAGGCTGCTGGTGCATGGTCTATATGGCTGGGGCAGCATCACTGTGAGCTTTTGACAGACTGGGCTTTGAGAGCAAATCTTATCTTCTGTAAGTGAAAGGAAGCGTGTGTGTCCTGGGGTGAGCAAGTTGTGGGGGCTCTTGCATGCTGGTGCAGCTGCACAGCTGTCACACCCAAGTGTAAAGTGAAAAAGGCTGCTTCGACAAAGTGATTCACATCTATTTAGCAAGTGCTCCTGAGTAATTTGGTGGGCTGACACCAGATCGTGACAATACACATGGAAGGGTTGCTGGTCTCATCAATCAGCTTGTGCTTGGCTGCTGCTCTGTTGTGGCTTCTCTTGTCTTATTTGTTCTTGAAGAACTGTGTAGCTGTAGTGATTTTAAGTTTTATCTTTATCCTAACCACAGGAGATAAATGTGATGTGGTCGATACTATGACACATCAGATTCCCTTGGTCCGTTCACTGGCTTCTGATTTGGTTTAATAATGGCTATAAATCTAATAATTCCTGCTTCCACACAGAACATACACCTATGTTTTCTGTCATCCATGGCTATAAGAAAACAGGTAGGTGATACCAAGATGTGAAAGAGCAATTTATAAATGGCTGGTTATCAGAGCTGTGTTTCTGTCATGAATTTATGGTGGTGTAAGAGTGAATGACGAATTTTATTTGGTCCATAAAACATTAGAATAGAGCCAATTAGGACATGTAGCCTTGTAAAGCGCATAATGCCATCTCTGAAATAATGCTGGTTTCTTAAACACATATGCATAACAGATGCTTCTGAAGCAGCTATTTGTACAGGATGTTTAAGAAACTGTTTCGGATATCTTCCTCGACAAGTTCAGTTCGTGTTCCTTACTCCAAGTCATGGTGCTCTCAGCTGCTAAAGTCTTAAGTAAGGGCAGTTTTCAGTAAGATTAGTTTTGCATTCAAAATTAGGGTTTGTTGATGCTCTTCTTGAAGAAGGAGGTTGTTTTTTTAGTAATCCAGTATGTTATGAAATACACTTTTAGGCAGTGATGTAGGCAGCCATTAGCTTTCAGTAGTAGTTAGAAGAGAGGTAACACACATCTTTGCAAACTAGGGCAGGCACAGACAAGTGAGTTCAATTGAATCTTGTCTTACATAAAATGATGAGTGGAGAGTGCTGGTGTCCCATGCAGACTGGGTCAAAGATATACCAGTACAAGCAGCTGTAGAGACTCTCCATCATTTGAGATGACAGAAGTCCTGTGCTTTGAAGCAAAGGACGTGGAGTCCTGATTTTCCACCAGCATGAGAATGAAACATCCACAGTAATTTTGTTTATCTGAGTATTTGTTATGTTCATTCACAACATTGGTATCAGGCTGTTGGATTAAAAGTTACTTGACTGTAGTCACACTTTGTACTCCCGAGAGTACAGAAGTGCTGCTTGGTACGTGATTGTGCAAATGGGTCTGGGTGAAATGTAAGTGTAGAGCTTATTTCTACCAGCAGTCAGGCTTCTAAAAAAAACTTAACTTGCAGAAATGAAGGAATCTGGTCCTGGGGTCCACCCACAAGAAGCATCCAACTGCTTTTCAATAACATGATGAAGATAGAGTATTTGGCGTAACACCCTGGTGTGAGGAGGAGTGTGGTAAGTCTCTCCGCAGTGGCACAGGACTCTCTGAGGCTACAAACTCTGGAGAGAAGGAATAAAGCCGGCCAGAGTCACATGTCAATGTTTTGAGGGTCCCTTTAGGTAAAGTTTATTTAGCTTTCCAGGAGGCTTCAGTGTTTAATCTGACCTGAAGCAGCAAACAGATGGAGGGATGTACTCTGTCAGAGAAGAGAGCTGTATTTTTGGCTTTCACTTCAAGCAAGAGATTTGTAGGTGACTTGCTTAGTGTTCTATGAATTTGATGCTCTATATATTGCTAAACTGAGCCTATCTTTTGTAAGCAACATAATTTTAAAGCCTCCTTATGCTTAAACTACTTCTTCACCCAGGAGTTAAAAACAGGTTCCTTCCAAATTTGATGCCCTGTTATGTTCTGCTGCTGCAGGGAGCAAGTCATTCATGTTGGCTTGACTGGGAGTTACTTATATCCTCCAGTGGAGCCATGTATTTCACTTTACAGATGAACCAGTGTATTCTGGCTTTTTATTTACATATCTGAAAGGCAGGATTCTTTCAGGATTCATTTCTTTATAAGGCTTTTAACTGAACAGAGGCTCTTTCCTGTTAAATTGAACTCAACTTTCGCAAGTGCATATGTATGGAAACCTCCCCTTCCCCCTGAGACCATGGCCAGTTAAGAGGAGGAGAAAAGTGAACATTCTTGGGAAGGTTTGTTCTCATCATATAATAGCCTCTTATAAAATAGAAACAAAACTAAAATTATTGCAATGCTGCTTAAGTATTAATAACAGTCTAAGTTAGGGCTTGAAAATAGTTGGTTCTCCCTTTTTTTCAGGGTAAGCTATTCAGCATTCCAAACTGGCCTGTACTGGGAGCAGACATCACCAGCAAGGTATTTCCTGTCTCCTTTTGCCAAATGCTAATAATAATAATAACAACAACAGCAATAAAGATTTAAAAAATATACTCAAATCAGAACTAAGCCATGCATGACTTCATTTGGCAGTCCAGGGTTTGCTCTACATAACTTCTGTCTTTATTTTTTTACTTATATGCCTGCCAAGAGCTCTGAATTAATTTGCCCCCTTTTCACTCCCTGTCTTCCCCCTGCTGAAGGAAAGGCATAGTGTATCACACTCTGAGCCAGAGGAACATATAGGATGGGGAGCTCCAGCTGACCAGTTCAAGGGCTTGGCTGTCATGTGAGGGCAGTGCCTTGGCCACTGAGGCTGCGCTGTCTCTCCCCTTGGGCTCCATCTCAGGCATGCTGCCTCTCTCCAGCACTACTGCTTCTTGAAGGTTTAATTTCATACTGGCTTTTTCTGATGGTTATGTCTCAACTTGGGCTTCCTTCCCAATTGAGTTTGGCCACATTGACCGTAAGAAATAGGTGCCCACTTCTTCCCAATCTTCTCTGAAGAAGGAAGAGTAGAAACCTGGTTTTTTGTGGAGCACAGGGTCTCTATTCCTTTACATGGTGCCTAATCTATGACAGATTCTAGTTGTGCTCTAAAATGTTTCAGATCCCTTGATCTATGGTTACATCAGGAAAAGTGAAATAAAGTCTCTGGTACTGAGTGGTGAAGAGGAAAGGGAGTTTGCCTGTAAAGAGTGAAAACCTGATATGCAGTAGATATACAAGAAAGCACAGCCTTGCCAACAAATTTCAGTGTCACAGGGAAAAACCATGAGAACATTTCTGAAGTTTCAGTCCTGCAGAGAGTAGCCAGGAAGGAATGAGTGGGAATTTCTTTTTCATTGAGGGAAAAAAAAATACATGAAACTATTTTAAGTGTAAGACTCTGAGCTGTCTCTGCTTGTGAAACGGTGGTACCCTGAAGAGGCAGGCTTAGATTTGTGGTACATTAAAATGAAGTAACAGTTTCATGGTGGTTGATAGTGGTTTATGACACATCAGTTCCAGTTTCTGCTTTGTTAAACATTTTTAAAGCTGCTTCAGTGCATACAGCTTCCCTTCCTTAAATACTGGGAACTCTGTGAACCCCTGGCTTGTTCGTCTCCAGCCACAGCTGGAAATGCCAGATAGGTCCCAGCATCCCGTTTTGCCTAGGCAGCACCTGTGTTTTCTGAGGTAAAATCTAATATACAAATGTGAACATAATTTCTGGAATCAGTTAGAAACTGTGCATCCACGTGATCCTCTGTGTATGTGTGAATTGTTTTTCTTTGGCTTGTTAAATTCTTTATAGAAGAAAAAGCTTCCAGTGGAGCCCGATTCTGATGAGCCTGTATGGGTTAAAAGCAAAGAAGTAGTTACCATCCAGAAATCACTTTCTTTTGGCTTGTGTTCCCTCTAGTCCTTTGTGATCTCACCTGAAGGTTTTTATCTGACATTGGTTTTGGATTGAGTCTGCATTGCTGATGGTGCATTTGGCTCTAAAGATGAGGTTCAATTGATTTTCAAGGGTAGGAGAAAATGGTGTTCTTGATAACCATTGCAATTTCAGGTAATGTATGCTAACAGTGATGTGTGAGCTGCTCAGAGCTAATAATAACTGGCTGATGTGACCTGACTTGGCTTTAAAATGCCTAGTAGAGCTTGCTGTGGCCTTGTAAAGAGATTTTGTATCTTTGTGTCTGTCTGCTGATGGATCTCTAGTGTACATCTCCCTAGCTTTGCATCAGGATTTAATCACAAATCAGGTTGCTCCAATTACTTCTCCTGCTAAGACTTTGACCTTGTTGTTTTGTCTCCTTAGGGTGGAGGGGCTTTCAAGAGTGGATGAAAAAGCTGTATACCTTCCCAGTTTGTACCAGAGGACAAAAAAAACCATATAGACCCTTCTTTGCCTATTTCCTGAGGCAGCACATGATTTGTGTGTCTCCATGACATTTCTTGAAAGCTCCAGGTAACAGCCCTACATGACTGATTAATAAATACCTTGGTAGCTTTGACAGGGAAAACTGGGCATCTCATGGCTACTTCAGAAGGGCAGCAGCAGGCTGGAACAACTGTAGTATGCTAACTCTTGCCTGACCTGCTATTCCTGCGAAGTTCCCACCAAGGAGCTCCCAAGGATACTGAATTTTATTGCAGAACACCAAGGAAAAATATTAAAGAGTTTGGAAATGTCAGTGCTGGAAGTGGGGCTTGCCAGAAGTAGTAACAGACCAAACTTGTAAGGCAAACAATGCTGCACCACGGACTGGCAATATCCCCCCATAATCTGTATTAAAAATAGATTTTACAGGCTCCAGTTTTAGCATGATCCATTTAGTAATTCATATGGCATTCCCATATGTTAGGGTGAGAGGAAGGTGGAAATAGTGGGAGTTGGGGAAGAAGACACTGACTGATCCTTATGCCATTTCAGTTAATTGCATGTGTTTAAAATGTTGTAACATGAGCAGATGGGGTGTTTCACAGTTACATGGTCTGTGTGTGGATATATACACACACGCACATATATATGAAGTTCTCTAGCACTTGATTCCACAGGGCTGTGCTGAGGCTTTACCAACCACACACGTTGGGTGTGTATGGGTGAGAGGATGGCATCAGTGGTGGGATGGGATGAGATGAGTGATTGATCTAATATTGTGATCCCCAAAACCACATAAGATGTGCATGTGTTCAGTGAGCAGTCCCATAGCTTGCGGTTGTGTTGCATTTGGTGACAACCTCAAGACACTCTTCCAAACGTTGTCGTGTCTTCTTATTTGAAGCCACACAGCTCTGAAATCACTAAACAAATTTTTTCAGGAATCTGGACCTCAAATGTACTTTAATAACAAGGTAGTTGCAGTCTGGGAATAACTTCTAGAAGAAGGAGAATTGTCCCTGGAAGCAGTGTTTGTGTATCCTGCAAAGTTGCAGGAATGTGGGTTCCCTCCTCTTGCCAAGATTGCTGGAGCAGCCAGGCTGCCGAGGGCTGCATGCCAGCAAGCACCATCCAGCTTGGGGAGCACGCTGGTTACAACTGGGATAATGGGTGTTCTTCTGACCATGGTGAAATCTCACTTCGGTCCTGACTCTGCAGTCTCCTTGCTCCCTTTTGCTGGAAGCATCAGTGCCAAGCCTGTGACGGGTCACCAAGTCAACTGGCTGCTTTTGTCAGCTATTTTCTGGTCTTGTTCCCTCAGTTCTGTCCCTCTTGCCTGCTCTCCACCCTGGCCCCTTCCACACAGGTGCTTTTGGGGAAGGGGCAGCTTCCTCTCCACACAGAGCAGCCTGCCATTCCTGTGCTCCTCAGCAGGAGCGTGGCAAACAGGCTGTTTTCCTCCTTGCTGCCTGTGCTGGTTTTGTCCAAATTTAGAGGAAAATATCCCCTGATAGAAGGCAATTACAGCTGCCCCTCCCCCACCAGGATCAGAAAGAAATATTCCCGGAGGAAAGTGAAGAGAAGAAAACTATTTATTTAACAAACACACAGGAAAAAACAAGAATAATAATGCCAAAGAATAAAATCTCTCCTTGTGGAGAGAAAACCTGGAAGATTTTCCTAAAGTCCTTCTGTGGGTGCGGTCTCTCTCCTCCTTGGAGCTGGGTTGGCATGGGGGGGGCCCCCCCCAGACCAGGTAAGGTCTCCTGGTGAGGTTGTGATGTTCTGATGTTCTGAACAAGTCCAGAAGAGAAGAAGAAGAAGAAACCAAAGTCCCAGAAAAAACAAAGTTTAACTCTGTGTCTCTGTCTCCGAAGAAACAGCGCCCAAAAAAAAAAACCTCAGAAGCAGGGTGCTTTCCTCTCCTCCTCGCTCCCTACCGAAGCACACAACCTAGATAGCCGTGTCCTTGAAGCACAGAACTGCTTTGAAAAAAAAAGGTAATCTGGCTTTTTCTCTCACATCCAGTTTTTAAAGGCACAGAATTCATATTTGGGCGATACGGGATACAAAATCATAAAGTCACCCCAAGATGCTGCCACAGCCTTCGAAGGATAGAGTAAAGCAGATGGCGCCGTGCTCAATGAACAGCCAGCCTGTTTGTCAGCTTGGGCTTTGCATTTGTATCCCATGTTTGCCGAAGCTGGGCTTTTTAACTGGAGCCTCTGCTCCTGCTGGGATCTCATCGGGAAGTTGAGGGGCCCCTCCCCTCTCTCCCCAAACTCTGGTCCCTAAGGTCAGCCTTGCTCATATTGGGTCTTCCCTGAGAGCAGCCAGGCTTTCAGCAGGACCTGTGTGTATGACTGGGCTTCACTTTGTGTAATGTAATTTCGCTGAATCTTCAGGTAAGACAAATCTTCTATTTAAAATCCATTTTTCTTTTCTATTTTTCTTATCTTAAAGAATTCTTTGGGGCAATCTTTAGCTTTTAAGAGCTTGAAAACACCTGGCTGAACCCAGGCGTTTTGCGTTCTTTCACTTAGGCTGGTAGAGACACGTTTGGCCAATTTCAGCATGAGCTGTAAGAGGTTTGGGCCCAACAGCTCTTTGCTTATAGGGATTTTGTTTCTTTGGGGTTTTTTGTGTGTGTTAGTTCTAGTAACAGTCCCAGGTTTCAAGCTGCATCCTCTTTGCTTTCTTTCCTGCTCTCCATGGATTGGAAGGTATGAGGAGGAATCTTGTGGCAGCCAAACCACTGTGCTGTCCTCAGAGGATTCCTGTGTCATGCAATACCAGCTGAGAGTGCCTCAGTAGGTCCCAGCTGAGACATCACCTCACCTGAAGCTGGCAGGCATCCATCTATATTTACATATGCTGACAATAAGTTGGTACAAGTGGATGCAGGACCTCGTACTCTGAGGCTGATTTGGGACTGAGGTATCAAGCTGCTGCTGTGTAGATAAAATGGAAACAATACAATAATCTTTTGCCCTACTATTGGTTAAGAAAGGCCAAATGTGTAGTAAAGCTGGGTTGAAGAAACACTTTCTCACCTAGTTTCTGGAAGTCAGGGCAGAGATGCAGGAGCTGGGCTGAGCTGTTGCCTCTGGTTCCAGTGAGCTACTTGGTGCCCTTTAGCCCCTTTCCTCCTCCCACCCATTCTTTTGTCTCATGCATTAATTTCTTAGCAGGTGCCCTCACGCTGGGAGAGCTTTCATTACTGAAGAGTCTTTGTGGGCTTCATAAGGAAAATAAGAATAATTGACTGGGCAGTATAGGCAAGGATCAGCTGTCGCTACCCTTGGTATACCCAGGGGTAATAAGGAGATTCAGTCCAGTGCTTTCCAAGAATGAAAGATTAGTTCAGGATGAGAAAATCTTTTGGTCTTTTAAAGGGGCAAAACCTTGAGCCACACAAATTGAATAGCAACATGTAGAGTGGTAGTTGAATAAAAATAAAATGAGAGCACAAAAAAAAGCCTTAAGCGCTTTAGTTTATTTTATTCTCCAAGTTCTCTATCAGATGGCAAGCACCTGCTCAGTGCCTGGGTATTAAGGACACACTGTCGGGAGACTTTTTATCTTCAAGTGATACCTGCCTTTACACTCTGCCTTCTGTTCATCTGCTGATCACATGTTGCAGGGTAGAAAGCATTTTCTGGTCGCAGTGACTTGTTTTACAAGTTACTGAAGTGTAAAATCATTTCTGCCAAGGCATTACAAAATAAAAAGAGTTTTCAGTTATTTCTGTCTTGGCTGTGTGTTGGAGTCAATCTGAACCAATGCCTGTGTTTATACTTATTAATAAAATATAGCTTTATATAGAGAATGTTCCCACACTTGGTTTCTCCCTTGTTCAAGGGAATGAAAAGAGACAAGGAAAAAGGCTTTAAAGTATGTTAAGAGATGGATGAAAGCCAAAGTCAGAGAATTGTTATAAATTTCAGCAAACAGGTTGAAGAACGAGGGAAAAAAGATGGAAAAAATGGAGTGTTAGCAATGTGAGTGTGTATTACACAGTTATCTGATTTTAAATTCACTTACATTTGCTCCTATATTTATAGCACAGAAACATTTCAGAATTATCCTAAATCTCTCAGGAGAAGACAATGTTTTCGTACCTGAAAGCATCAGGTGTGACCCCTAGGAAGGGCCTCTAGAAGCAGAAGTCAGAGGATAAGCTAAGCGCATGCCTTTTTTTGTTTTCTTCCCAAAAAAGTTTTAATGCTTCTAAATATTCACAGTGTTTAACTGTGTTTAATGGTTGATAGATCCTGTTAAACTCCAGAGTAACAGAGTAATTTGGATTTGGGGAAAGGTGGGTGTCGTGGTTTGACACTGGCCAAATGCCAGGCACCCACGAAAGTCACTTATTCATCCTCCCCTGCCACAGCTGGGCAGAGGAGAGAAAAAATTGACGAAGGGTTCATGAGTTCAGATAAGGACTGGGAGAAAATACTCCAAGGGCAAAACATACTCAACTGAAAGGTACAAAGTGAATTTCCTACTAACAGAATCAGAGGAGGATAATGAGAAGTAAAATAAGCCCTTAAAACACCATTTTCCCCAGCCCCTCCCTCCTTCCCACTGACAGTGCAGGGAGACAGGGCATGAGGGGTTTGGTCGGTTCATCACCCGACATTTTCTTCGGCTGCTCCAGGAGAGGAGTCCTGGAGTCCTTCCCCTGCTCTGCCATGGGGTTCCTTCCCATGGGAGACAGTACTCCGTGAACTTCACCAGCATGGTTCCAATCTCACGAGCAGCAGTCCTGCCAAACCTGCTGCAGCGTGAGTCCCTCCCACAGGCATGCAGTCCTCCCAAAACTGCTGTGCCGTGGGTCTCTTCCCACCGGCTGCAGTCCTCCAAGGACAGGCTGCTCCAGCCTGGAAGCAAAGGCCATCTCTCCACCGGGTCTCCCACTGGATCACAGCCTCCTCCAGGCATCCACCCNTACTGTGTGTACTTTGTTTTGATTCTCTTCCTTAATATGTTATCACAGAGGCCTTA
>VXBT01008719.1:18115-37734 GCA_013400235.1 Oriolus oriolus
AGGCAGGGGGTCCCTGCAGGTTGGGATGCCCGGGCCTGCCCCTCGCCCACCCGGACTCGCTCGGCACACGGAGCGCTGGTCACCGCAACACCCCCGAGCGGCTCAGAGCCGGCCGGGGCCGTTCCACACGCGCGGAGCAGCCACAGCCGGCACCACCGCACAGAAACGCGCATCCGCTGCCCCCAGCCCGGCCCTCCGGCCGAATCCGGCACCGAGCCACCCCCGCGGCAGGGCCCCCCCGCTGGCAGATGCCACCCACGCCCCAGCCCGGCTGGGGCACGAGGCGCTGGCACCCCTTTGCCCGCGACCTCCTCTCTCCCGCGGCAGTAATTGCTGCTGTATTTATCCAAACTGGGAGGGGGTGCCAGAGAAAGACTTCGAAGAGTAATTTTCCGGGAATTCTCCTCGGTGTAATTGTCTTGATAATAAATCCAGACGCTTAGCCTGTGTATGAATTGCTTTTTACCATTTTCATTTATTATTGAACACAGTGGGGAGAGGGGGAAAACGCAACAGGGCTCTTTCTTGTGAGAGAGAAGGGGAGAAGGGGCTGAGGAGACAATTTCTCTGCAGATCCGGGAAACCTGGATGTGTTCATCATCCCGTTCTCTGGTTTGCTGGGTTTTTTCTCCCCTTAATACTCAGCCCATTTCCCCACCCCCCACTTTTTTTGGGGTTATTGAAAACTAATTAAATAACCCGTTAGCTAACACGTTAAATTAAGATCCACTCTTGGATTTAATGATGTCTCCGGAAGAATTGACAGAAATGTGAAGACAGACTGTCAATAGATTCCTTCCCCTGGTTACAGTGTATAAATGTGATTAAAACAGATCTCCAAGAAGGGTGTCCCGGCACACGGGGATGGAGCCGGCGGGGCACCTGTGCGGCTCCGGAAAGAAACATCCCCTGGAGCGGGTGCTGAGTGGGGAGATGGACGGCAGGACAAGATTGCTGCTCCCTGGAGGATGAGAAACCACCCTGAGTCACGACTTGGGCTGGAGGGAGACCCTGGAAAAAGCTCTGGGGAAGGGGGGAGCGTCTCCCACACATCCCCAGGGCGTGCAGCACGGCACCGAGCGATGCAGCCGCAGCTGCTCCCTCATCCCCGGCCCTCGGAGCGCTCCGGGGCAGCCTCGTGCCACGAGGACGGACGCAAAGCTGAGCCCAGCCGTGCAAACAGCCGGCGTGGCGAGCACACACCCAGGGCTTTCTGCCTAAGCTCTCAGGTAAAGGTTACCTTAGCATCCAGGCTGGAAAAAATCGATGGCTGATACAGCATGAGACTCAGAGAGACAACATGCATCTATCACTTAGGGATTCGATGGGCTTAGAATAGTCTTGTCAACAAATGATTGTTTAAACAGAATATCTCAACTGTTTATGGCACCCTTAATCCATACATCTGAGCACCACTGGAACATGTCGGGAGCATGGATTGCTCTGTGGAAACCTCTGTCGTTAGGTCCGGGGCTGCAGAACACTTAAGCATGTGCTTAAGTCCCTTAGACTTCAAATTAATCATGTACTTAAGCGTTTCGCTGGGCCAGGCCTGGCCTAAGAACGGGGAAATACCTGTCATTCTGTTAATGGATGAAGTTTTTGTTTCCTGCTCTTCATTTGCAAAGGGCCGTGCCCACACGTGTGCGCTGGACGGACGCGGGGGCTCCTGGCTGATTTATCCAGAGTGCAAACACAGCCCGTGGCACCCGGCTTCCCAGGTTATTCCACGGCTCCTTCTTCTCCCCTGTGCTCTGGAGCCCTTGATGTGGCGTTTCAGGGAGGCCTTGGGTCAGTAGGAAGGGGGGTGGTGGGTGAGAACCCCCCGGGGGCTGTGAGTTCAGTGGCGTGGAGAGGAGCAGATGGAGAGGGCTGCAAGGAAAGCTGCGGAATAGCGGAGAGGAAGAAGCTGGAAAAGCACCACAGGCCTGGAGCAACAGCTACGGTGTCCTGAAGTGCCAGATCCGACCATCCTGGAGATCTTCTGAGGAGACCTGCAGCCCCCCCAGAGCCCCCCAGCACCCACGGGACCCACTGGGAGCAGAGGCAGCTGCTGAGGCGATGCTGTCCCAGGGCCCCTCGGTCCCTGCACGGGTGGCCCAGCCGTGAGCTGGGGAGCCTGGGGAAGTGGTGGAGCCACTGTCTCTGGAAGTGCTCAAAAACACCGTGCAGGGTGCTCAGGGCCGTGGTTTAGCGGTGGCCCTGGCAGGGCTGGGTTAATTAATGATCATCTTAGAGAGCTTTTCCAATTAAATGGCTCCGTGAAAGGCCAGCATTGCCATTCCCTGCCTGCACCCGGGGCCTGTCCGGCCGGGCCCGGGGCTCTCCTGGGCAAGGGGGAGCTCTGGCCGGGGGCTCTGCTGCTCCACACCTGCCTCGTGTCAATCACACAGCAAACCCAAGCACGGTGGGAAGGTGAAGCTTCTGTTTCCTCCCCCAAGCTTCCAAGTGAGCTCGAAAAGAGCCTCTCAGGTGTTCAGGGGCTTTGCAAGGGGAAAGGAGCTTTTAGAAACAGGACCTGAAGAATAAAACCTGCAATGTTTCTCCTAAAAATGTAGAATGAATTTTCTTTCCTGCAAAACTAAAAATCTCTCATTGTCAAGGGTCTCCCACTCCTTCCCGCTCGTGGCCCTCCTCTTCCTCCCTCTCCTTGATGTTCTCAGAGAATCCCAGCCTGGTTTGGTTTGGGAGGGACCTTAAAGCCCGCCCAGTGCCCCCCCTGCCATGGCAGGGACACCTCCCACTGTCCCAGGCTGCTCCCAGCCCCGGCCAGCCTGGCCTTGGGCACTGCCAGGGATCCAGGGGCAGCCACAGCTGCTCTGGGCACCCTGTGCCAGGGCCTGCCCACCCTCCCAGGGAACAATTCCTTTCCAATATCCCATCCAGCCCTGCCCTCTGCCAGTGGAAGCCATTCCCTGTGTCCTGTCCCTCCAGCCCTTGTCCCCAGTCCCTCTCCAGCTCTCCTGGAGCCTCTTTAGGCCCTGCAAGGGGCTCTGAGCTCTCCCTGGAGCCTTCTCCTCTCCAGGTGAGCACCCCCAGCTGTTAAAGCCAAGCTCCCAGTTAACGCCTCAGGCCTGAAGGGTCTCACCAGAGGGGACTGGGGTAATTCTGTGCCACCTCCCTCTCTCCCTACAGAATCCACGTCCCAGTCTCAAACCCAGCAGCAAGTCCTGAGTCCACAGAGAGCTTCACCTCCTGCTCAGGAAACCTGGGCTGGTGTGGATGGAAGTGTGGGGGAGGCTGGGGCAGGGATGGCCACGGTCCTGCCCGCTGTGGGGACACCCTGAAGGGCCCGAGCTGGGGATCAAACCCAGCCCCAGCACGCTGGAATCCCGCAGCTGCTGGAGCTGTTCAGCCCTGGAGAGCTGGGAAAAGGCAGTCGGGAGCTGGGGAGCTCCCACCTTACCTGGGTGCTGCGGCTGAGGATCAGCCCCGAAGGGTTCCGGGGCAGGGAGGACCAGGAGTGTTTTCCCGAGGCAGCACTCAGCTCTCGGGGCCGGTGCAGAGCTTGTCAGGTATCGAGCAGGGCCGTCGATGCTGCAGCTCCAAGGGAAAGCAGAAATCAGTTAATGGTCCTGCCGAGCCCCGCTCTGGGCGTGGGGAGTCCTGGCAGGAGCCGGGGCGGGGGATTTGTGAGGGGCTGCTCGGCAAAGCGATCACTCAGCAGCCACTGCCGTGTGTACAAAACAAAATATCCCCAAAATCCCAGCGGGGAGAGGGAAATCTCTGCCCCGATTCGAGGAAGCGCTGCCATTCATCAGAGCCTGTAAGTACCTGCTTAAACCCCCTGGGAATTTGGAGAAGGGGTTTGGGATCTGACAGGATCCTCCTTCTGTGAGGAATTTTAATGTCTTCATTTAGGGGAAAAAAAACCCAAGAAATTGAAAGAAGAAATCCCAGCCATTACAGACATTGTCAGTCAAGGCAGGGGGTTCTGACAGGCTTTAGAGTAGCAGCTAAATTTAAGTTTGGGCGGTTTTTCAAATTTCCTTTTAGTGTAAATTAATCATGAATTTAAAACAAAAATAAAATCACACGGGGCTGGAAGAGGAAAGTGATTCCTTTGGAAATGCTGCAGTGGGATAATCTGATGACTCCTGCTCTTTTGACATGGCCAATGAAATGTCTGAAAAGGGAGATTTCAGGGAGCTCCTTTGGAAGAAGGATTTATTTTGATAAAGCGGCATTTTTCTGATTTTCCAAACTTTTGGAGTATCCCTGATCTCTGCTTGGTGTGGAAGGGCTTCAGATGCTCCCAGGGACAGAGCCCTGCATCGACAGGGCTCTCTGCTTGTCCTCCAAGGTTTGTGTCCTGCCCTTCCTCCGGGTGAAGAAAGTTAGTGCAGGACAAGAAAATTCCAAAAGGCAACTGCAGAGGAGGAGAAAATCGCAGCAGCAGAGTCAGGAGGACTCCTCACAGCAAAGGATCGGCTCCCTTTGGCCACCCTGAGTGGGGAACTCAGCCCTACCTGCACCTGCCTTGGTCTGAGTTATGCTCAGCTCTTCCAGATGAAAAACTACCGGAATTTTTAATCTACATTAAGATAACAATTTATCTTTCAGGACAATAATATATCTTTAAAATAGGAGAATAATCTATCTCTAAAATGGGGTAATAACCTGCATGTCCTCTGATGCTTCTTCCTCGGGCTGAAGGTCAGGGGAGGGTCCGTAGAGCTGCCCACAGCGTTCAGGGGGTCGGATCAAAGCCGATCTGGGCGGATTTCTGGTCTCCATTACGAGCCAGAGGCCACCCAGCTGTGATGCTGTGATGCTGACTCCCCTTTCTGGCAGGAAAAAGCTCCTCCACCCAGTTTGACCAGGAGCTGTTCCCAGAGCCCCAGAGTTGAGAGTTGAACCCCAAAATTAACCAAAGGGGTGGCCCAGGGGACGCCGGGCCCGGTGACAGCAGGGACACGCTGGTGTGGGGGGTCCTGGCATTCACTGGGGTCAGCGAGGGCTGAGGGCTGGCATCAGAACTGCCCCGAGCCAGCCCGGGGCTCGTGCTCTGGCTGGGGGGCACCTCTGGCTGTGAGAGGGAGCGTCCCTCTCGTGGGAGCTGCTCAGAGGGGTTGGGCTGGGTGATCCCAGGGAAACGGGGCTTTCCCCGGCTTCTGTGGGAGCCCACCTGCGCCTGTGGGGATGAGGCCACATCCCATGGGTGCCTCCCAGGGGGAAACATCCCCTTGGGATCACCTGTGGTCCAGGATTGACCCCTCTGTCCTGTGGCCGTGTGAGACAGTCACAAAACAAGGGCTGCAAAGCTCTGGCATGAAGAGTTCGGGCTGTAAACGCAGCCTCGTGCAGGGGCTGCAGCGACAGGCACACACGAGCTGCCTCCAGCCACAGCAGCACCACACACAGCCAGTGCTCTTCCCCACCCCAGCCTGCAGCTGATGGAGGAGCAGCAAAACCTGGGCACCGCTTTTAGGGCGAGCTGCGAAGACGACGCTGCTGGGGAGGCCACGGGAGCCAGAGCTCTGAGCCTCCCCTGGCCTGGAGCTGCCTAATGAAGGGCTCCTTGGGAGGAGGGATGGAGCTCGTCTACATGCAAAATTGCGAGCCAAAATTGGTCTTGTGTAGACACCCTTAAATCATTTTAAAGCAGGTTGGTATTGGTTTGTATAATTCGATTCCTTTGCCAAAGCGAAGCGAAATCGATGCAAATGGGGTTTACATTGATCCCAGTACATCCGCACAAAGGTTTTGCCCCAGTTTAATGAAATCAGTTTAAAAAGACACCTTTAGCTAACCTGGCATAACTTTGTGTCCAGCCAAGGTGAGGGAGGCAGGGAGAAGGGAGGACAGGAGTGCAAGTGCCCCAAAAAGGGACGGGGACAGGGAGTGTGCGGGCGGCGGAGCCGCGGTGCAGAGGCTGCGGTGGCGAGAAGTGATAAGGAATGGGTCAATAGAGTTTTCTCAAAGATTTTTTTTTAAAGAAAGGTTAAATGTGAGGTGATATCGATTTCCCTTTTCTCCTCGTCCCTCCTCTTGCCACCCCCCAGCCCCTTCCCTTCCTCCCTGCCCTTTCCCCACCTCCCCGCCGCCCGGAGCCAGCCTTGGAGGAGGACTCGCAGCCCAAAGTGGCCAAGTGACCAGGGAGGACCACGGCACGGCCGCGGCGCTGGCCAATGGCCATCCCAAGGAGCCCCCGTTGCTTAGCAACCCGCGGCGGAGAGAGGCAGGGAGCGCAAAAAGATGGATTTTCAGATTGCAGCAGCCAAGCAGATCAATTCTGCAACATGGGCTACAGTGGCCAAGCGGAATCTCTCTTGCTCCCAGCAGGTATTGATCCAGCCATGCTATAGGCATTGAATGAGCTCTAATAAGTCCTGAGTAAACAGGAACAAGGACTTAAGTGATAGCCCAGCAGTCAAACATCAACTCCCTTTGTCTTCTTCTTCCTCCTCTTCTTCTTTTTTTTTTTTTTTAATTGCTGAAGGGTTTGCGAGAAAAGGACAATAAACTTTATTGATAGAAAAATAGAGTCAGAATATCCCTTCCTTCGCAGCCTGGGAGGGTTTGGAGGGGGAAAAAGTCCCTGCCTCGAAATTCCAGGTTGGCTTTGGAGAGCAGCGGCCTGTGGACACACGTGGTGAGCGCAGCTCCCGGCTTCCCGGAGCTTCCCTGGGCATGGCCAAGACTCCATGGCAAGGCCTTTCAAAGGAATTCCCATGGAATCCCAGACTGGCTTGGGTTGGGAGGGACCTTAGAGCTCATCCAGCTCCACCCCCGTGCCAGGGACACCTTCCGCTATCCCAGGTGGCTCCAAGCCCCGTCCAAAGCAGCCTCAGACACTTCCAGGGATGCAGGGGCATGGAAGTCATCATGGAAAACTCAGAGTTTTTCCAGGGACAGCCTCATGTCCAGAGCCGCCCGTTTGAAGCAGACTTGGAAGTGAGCGCATCCAGGAGCTTGGACTTCAGGTGGAATCTCCTCCAGATCTCCAGGGGAGGAGAGATGAGGTTTAACCTCCTGGCAGGGAGATGTAACCCAGGCCAGCCCCTGGGAAGGGGCTGGGAGCAGGGAAATGACCCCTTTGGAGATGCCAGGGCAGGCAGCAAAGGCAGCCAAGAGCCGGAGGGACTTGTCCAGAGCTGTGGCATGCTCAGGAAAAGGAAGCAGCAGGGTTGGCCTTGGCTGGGAGAGGCTTTGTTTGCTGAAGGGAGATGCCTAGCCTGGGAACCAGGTGAGGAGGAGTCTGGGCTGACCCAGGACTCTGATGGCAAAGAAAGGAACCCAGGCTGGCATTCTGGGGGCCATCACCAAGCTTGAAGGAGCTGACTGTAAAGGAAATGCGTGGCTGAGACCAAGGAAAAGCCCAAATTAACTCAAGTGACAAAATCTTGACTCGGCAGGTCCCAGACACCGGGAAAAGTGCCTTGAATGGTTTGAGAAAAGCCCTCCATTGCTCGGACTTCTCCAGCTGCTCTCTGCTCAGGGCTGCAGTGCCCAGCCCTCTGCAGGCCAAGAGCCTGGAGAACAAACACCTCATGGCCACGTCAAAACCCTCTGCCCTGTCCCTGTCCTCATCCCTGTCCCTGTCCCCATCCCTGTCCCTGTCCCCGTCCCTGTCCCGGTCCCCGTGCCTGTCCCTGTGTCTGTCCCTGTCCCCGTCCCCGTCCCTGTCCCCCCTCCACTCCATTGTTCCCACGCCTCTGATGCCTGAGGTGGCCACCTAAACCAGAGACCAGACAAGAACAAGGGAATAAAGGTGGGTGTTTATTTGAAGGGCCTTCAGAGGCACACCCTGGGCAGGCCAGAGGCGACCCCCCAGATGGACCCCGGGTCACGAGTTCTTCACACGTTTATAAGTTTGGTTCATTTGCATATCAGGGTTAATTGTCCAATTATAACTTCAGTTCATGATGTAATTACCCCAAGTTTGCCCCTCCCCTTCAGAGGCCTCAGTTTACACATTTCAGGGCCTGGTGTCCTTGAAGAGCAAACCCAGAGAGGTTTGTTGTGTCTGACCAGCAGGAGAGAGCAGCAGCTCACAGGGCACAGGAAACTTCAGAGTTACACACCAGGCAGCACAGGGCTGGAAAAATATAAAAGTCAAAACCTAAGGCATCACCTCCTCCTGCAGCATCTCCACCCCTTTTCCTCCCCCAGCCTTCCCCTCCCCGCAGCGAGGAGCCCCCCAGGCTCAGGGCTCTCCATCGACTGCTCCTCCTGTCTCAGCTTCGCCCGTCCTCTCCTCGATTCCCTTAAATGTCCTGAATTTCCACCTCCGCGCACAGCGCAGCCTCCAGCCGCTGCTGCTGCCGAGGCGGGGAGCAGCAGGATCCCATCCCCAGGGCTGGATGCTGCTCTCCCCGGCCGCTCCCAAGTGACGCCAATTAAACACCGGGAGCTGCTCCAGGCTGATCCCGCTGTGACCGGGATCACAGGCCGGGGCTGTCCCCCGCGATTACGGGGCCGGGGAAATGAGAGCTCTGTGCTAGCACTCCTGGGCTCTCCCAGCCCACATTTCAGCGGCTGCATCCTAACAGGGCTGATAATTAATTGATCGGGTATCGAGGTGGCTGCTGCCCGCAGCTCGGCACGCGAGCGAGCCCCTGGATCCTGCACGGCGAGGGGAGCCCAGGGGAGCTCGGGGTGGGTGCAGGGCTGTGCGGGGCCCGTGTGGGTGCTCGGGGCTGTGCACACGCCGGGCTCGGTGACTCCGGGGATGGGAGAGGGAGAAAACAGCCGAGCACTCGCCCATCCCCAAAGACATTTGCCGTTTTCCAGGACGAGGGAAGATTTAGTCTCTTTTTCTGAAGGTTTCTGCATTTCAAAGTAATATCAGAAGGGCTTGAAGCTTAATCTGTGTTACCCAGGAGGCTCCAGGAATCAGGCAAAAGGAGGAAAAAAATCAAATCGATCCCGCGGTATGAATTTATTCCCAGGGGGGTCCGAGGCACCAATATTTTCTCTCCCCTCCATTAAAGAGGTAACACCAGCCCCACGCAGAAGCCCCTCACGTGTCCAGCGCAGGAGGTGCGCTGCAGCAGTGGGAACAGCGACAGGGGGGATGGAACCCACGGGAGGTTCAATGGCATCACCTGGAGGGCTGGAAGGAGAATTCCTGACGGTAGCAAATGGCCCCTTTTGTTTGCCAGCGGCTTCCTGCATCCCTGGGCTCTGCGTGGTGCTGGGGATGCGGGGAGAGGGGCAGGGATGCTGCGGGGGGTGGCACTGGGCTGCTGGGCTGGGCATGAGGGAGGACCGGAATGGAATCACCGAGTCACACAGTCACTAAGGTTGGGAAGGGCTTCCAAGACCATCGAATCCATCACTAACCCAGCACTGCCAGGTCCGCCCGAGGTCCCTGTGGTGCTGGGATCCACCCAATCCCAGCCTCAGCTCCCTTGGGGGGATCATCATCTGCCAGAGGGGCTCACCCTGACCCTCAGATCCGGGGAGGGCAGAGGGGTGCAGGGTCCTGGGGAGATCCTGGTCAAGCTGAACATGAAACCCTTCACCCTGAGGAGGAGCCCACAGGGGCCCCACCAGCATCCAGGGCTGAGCACGGCCAGGGGAGTGCCCCGCTGCCCAGGGCTCGGGTCCTGCCACCACAGCCACGTCCTTGGGGCTGTGATCGAGCCCCAGGGATAGCAGAGGGGAAAACAGAAACCCAGCCCTGCTCTGCATGCCAGAACCGCCTGGAGCTTCACCTCTCAGAACCGCCTGGAGCTTCACCTCCCAGAACCAGCTGGAGCTTCACCTCCTCAAGCTCCGGCAGCAGCGTGAAGCTCCTGGTGTCCCACGGGATGAGGGTGTCCCCTCCTGGCATGTGCTGTGGAGGTGGTCCCAGGTCCCACCTGCTGCAGGTTCTTGCCTCTGGTGGTGCCTGGGCAGATGTGAGCCACCCACAGCGCCTGCTGGGGGCTGCTTTGCTCCGGGGTTCCCCTCCCCGAGCTCCGGCTTTGGCCAAGGTCTCCTGGAGAGGATCAGCACAGAAACACCAAGGGCACGTGGTGAAACTTCCCTTCCTGCTCTGGGAAAAGCTCCTTCTGCAGCCACAGGAGAGGGATGCGTCCTTCCCTCCGTGCTGCCAGGGCTGGGCCGGTATCTGCGATGGCTCCCGCTGCCAGAGGGCAGGGCTGGATGGGATACTGGGAAGGAATTGTTCCCTGGGAGGGTGGGCAGGCCCTGGCACAGGGTGCCCAGAGCAGCTGTGGCTGCCCCTGGATCCCTGGCAGTGCCCAAGGCCGTGTTGGATGGGGCTTGGAGCAGCCTGGGACAGTGGGAGGTGTCCCTGCCATGGCAGGGGTGGCACTGGGTGGGCTTTAAGGTCTTTTCCAACCCAGTTCTGGGATTCCCTGAGTCTGTGATTTCCTTTTTCACACAGTGAGAAAAAAAACTCCTTTTCACTTATTGCTCTCGAAGCTCAGGCTTTTCCTTCACAGGTCCAATCTGGAGCATCCTCAGGAGCTGCATCAAACCACACTAAACCCACCTGAGCACCAAACCGGGCCCACCCAGTGCAGCCGCAGTCGGAGCTCCGTGGTCTTTGCTGCGTTTTGGGAAGGGCAGCAGGGCTGGGGCTGGGAGGGGCTGGGACAAGCAGCCTCGGGGTATTTATGGCTCTTAGTGCACGGCTCCAACCAGAGCTATCAGCTTCCCACCACAATGCGCCCAATCGTTTGAAATTTAAAACAAAATGTAAAACAAGGAATAATGGTAACAAAAAAGGCTTAATTAATTGAACTAAATTGCATCACAATAGTGATTTCTCAGTAACTTGGCTAAGTGCCCCATTATTCTGATTTCACTCAGTATTCATGGATACTAAATAAATCACGGGCCCTGCACTTACAGCCTGTGCAGAGGGGCAGGGGGATGGAGGTGCTGCCATCTCCTCCTCCTCTCCATCGACATCCCAGCACTTCCCGAGTGTCCGCCGTAAATGGCAGCCAGAGGAATGACCGTCAGGAGGAATTAATTGTCCAGCAGGGTTGGGGTTTTTTTTTTGTGGGGGGGAAAGGTTCTTTTTCTTTTTTTTTAACCTTTGCAAAAAATTTCCCCTGGAGATTCACCAGGAAGGTTTTTCCCGGGTTGTTTCCCCTCGGTGCTGCCCTGGTCTGGTTATCAATATCCTATTACTGTCAGTGTATTTGAAATAATTTTTTTCCCACTGCTTGAGCTGCCTGGCGGCTCCCAGCAGTGATGGGCTCGGCTCAGCCCTGTGGCTGGCACCTCCGTGGGCATTTGGGTTTGCTGGAAGGGACCAGTGCCCCAGCACCTGGTGCCCAAGACCACGGTGAGGGCCACGGATGGCGGCTGGGTCACACTCAGCAAGCATTTGCTGGTGGCTTTGCTGTTCCTGCCTCTACCCGTGATTATCCAGGGCTGATCCAGCTTCGGGAGCAGCCCGGAGCCTGCTGAGCGCCAGCCTGGGGCGGCTTTGAGCTGCTTGGGGGGGGGGGTTGATGAGATGCCAAGCGGGAAGGAGACCCCTGAAGCTGAGCTGAGGAGGATGCTGGACCGCAGCCTTGCAGACAGAGCCGCTGGAGCGGGGTCCTGCACCCCGGCATTCCCAGCACGGACCCACTGGGGCACCACCGGCTTTGTTCTCCCTCCCTCGCTAATCGCTGCTGGATGTACCAAGCCTGAGCAGCCCAGAGGCGTCTCCTCCAGGAGCCTGATGATGGAAAAACCCCTCCGAGGTGCCGCAGCCCCGTCCCTCCTCCCCGCCGGAGCGGGGCTTGGTACGGCCAGCATTGATCCGATCGGGGCTCCGGGAGGGGGACAGACCCTGCCACAAAGAGGCTTCCTCTGCCTGTGGCTCAGTGGGATCCCGCTCCGGGATCGGCTCCCAGCATCTCCCGAGTGTCCCCAGCTGCCGCGTGGTCCCCGGCAGCCGCCACGGTCCCGTCTGTGCCGCGGAGGAGGTGACGCGCTGCAGCCCGTGCTGCCGCGGTGTCCCTCGGCTCCCACAGGGGCTTTTCCTTCTCTCTTCTCCTCAAAAGCATCATCCCCTCTCTCCCCTCCAGCGTCCCCGGAGGCCCCATCCCCAAATCCCACCCAGGGCCAGCCCAGCCGCCTCCCCACTGTGCAATTCCTATGGAGCGGCCACTGCTGCGAGGGGCCGAGGAATCAATAAATCAATGGCAATCAAGATCCCAAGGTGCAATCATAATTAATGTTCATCCCTGATGGATCATGTCATGGTTTCGCCGTGCTCACGTGAGCTGGGATGATAAAACCGACTGTTTAATGGCGCTTTTGCAGATCCCTTCCCGTTCCCAGTCCTCCCCGAGGTGTCCCCTCTCCGGCAGGACGGACAGAGATGACACCCCAGGAGACCCAAGGAGCCATTTGGAGAGCGGGACAGCGCGGTGGAGCCTCGGAGGGGACTGGATGTGCGGTCACAGGGTGTTTGTGCACGGGGCGGGTGACAGCACGGCCCTGGCCGGGCACAGCGGAGGGCACCACGGAGGGTGGCTGTCACCGCCGGGTGCCACAGGCAGCACTGGGAGCTCCTTCCCCAGCTCGCCACTCCTGGAACAGCTCCCAAACCGCCGGCAGAGGCTGGCGGGGAGCCCTGTGAGTGTCCCAAATCCGGAGCAGCCAGGCTCGGAGCAATCCATCGATGCGCAGCGGTGCTGACACGGTGCTGTGCTCACCCGGCTCCGGTCACACCATCCTGAGGCGTCCCTCCGTGCCGCCGTGTCCCCGCCGGGCGATGGTGACGGTGGCCACGGCACAGGGGACGCTCCCCTCTCCTGGATGTCCCCTGGTGGCACGGAGGGGTGCGGAGGGTCCCTCGGTTGGCTGCGGGGGAGCTCGGGGGAGGATGAGCCCCGGGGACCACCTGTGGTTTCTTCGAGGAGCAGATGGGGCGGGGGGGAGCAGAGCGATGCCACTGCTGGTGCTTTGCTCCCCGCTTCGTGCCTGTGCTGCTCGGGGATCCCTGCCCGCGGGAGCCTTCCCGATGGATGCTCCCCTCTCCAGGGGTCAGGGATGGCGCTAGCTTCAAGCCCCGACCCCGTGCGGGTCATGGCTGCTCCCTCAGCCCCCTCCGCGATCAGCTGGGGAGATGCAGCGGCCGAGGCTCCGCTTCACCCCTCCCAGCCCACAGGGACTCAGCCCCATCCGAGCGCCCTGGAAAGCTCCGAGCGCCCGCAGCTGCAGCCCTTTGTCTGCAGCCCTTCACTAACAGCTGGGTGGGTGCCAGAACCCCTCCTTTCCCACTCTGGAGGGATGCAGGGCCGGGGGTCTGTCCGGGGCCATCCCGGAGGGTGCAGGAAGTTGGGAAGCGCCCGGGGAGCGCAGCAGCAGCAGCAGGGCCTGGCGGGAGCCCGCGGAGCAGAGCCGGGTATTGATTTCCCATTGATCCCATGCAACCACATTCTGCAGCGGCTGCTGTCCTACATTTCAATCCCACACCTTCGCCTCTGACTTTAATGGGCTTCATCACAGCCCAAAGCTTTATTTAACCAAGAGGCGAGGGAACGGCAGGCGGCTGCCAGAAATCAGAGCAGCCGGGTCCCCGGGGTCTGCCCGGGCACCGCCGGATCCTCTGGCTCCCTCCCAGCTCCCAGGACAAGTTTTCTGGGTGTTTTTGGGGGTGTGGGTGCCCCCGCAGCCCTGAGGAGAGGGCGCTCCGGGTGTCGGTGGCAGCACCCGGCTCTCCAGATGCGCTGCCACCTCCGGGTCTCTCTGCTGCCCGTCCCGGCTGCTCCTGCACAGCTCCATCTCCCGAACAAAGGGCTCCGACCCCGCCGGAAGGGCAAAATGAAGCTCCACCTTAGCGGGGATCTGCGTGGTAAGGCGTGCGGGAGCGCTGCCGCCGCCCCACAGCCCAGATTTGAGGCTACAGACGGCACGCACGCCCCCGCCACCGCTGGGAGATGAATCCGGAGGCGCCGGGTCCAGTTAGGGATGCCTGCGTCTTCCATGGGCGTTCCTTGAGGGTCCATCAATGCAAATCGATGTTCCGGCGGCCCGGAATGTTGGGATTCAGCTCCTGCGAGCGGCCCGGGGGGCTGGAAGCAGGGAGACAGCGCGGGCAGAGCAGGGGAGCACGGAGAGAGGCAGCTGAGCATGGGGTCCCCCCTGGGAGCCGGGAGGGAGAGGGCAGGAGCTTCAGTACGGCCAAACCCTCCCGGACAAGGCTCCTGAGGGACGGGAGAAGGAACCAGTGGCACAGAGGGATGGTTGGTGCTCCAGAGCCGCTCAGGGAGGTGGCCCTGGTAGAGGCAGGGCAAGGTCCTTGCCATTCCTCCTCCTTTTCCAGGTTTTCCTGGACTGTGGGGCTGCCAGGCCAGCGAATTCCCCCAGTGCCATTGCAGCAATCCAAAAATGTCTCTCCGGAGGCTGCCAGTGGCTCAGGGGAGCCATGGCTGGGAGCAGGACGAGATGCAGGACTTGAGAGCAAGAGGGATGGAGGTTCTGGGAGCAGGAGGGATGGAGGGCCTGGGAGCAGGAGGGATGGAGGTTCTGGGAGCAGGAGGGATGGAGGTTCTGGGAGCAGGAGGGATGGAGGGCCTGGGCACTGGGAAATGCCCAAAACCAATTCAGGTTTCCTGGTGGCAGCAGATTCACAGCCCAGCTCCACTGGCCCCTTGCAGGTCTCACCTCAAGCAGCCTTTTAGTGCTGGTTTCAATGGAGGAAGCTCGAAACCAATGTCAGCCTCTCCCAAGGAGCCCCCACCGCCATCCTATCCTCCCCCCGTTCCAAGTGGGCTCCCAGCCCAGCTCCTGCCCCCTCCCTGGGGCAGAATATGGATGCTGTGTTTATTTTTGATTTATGCCAAGCTGAAGAAGAAATACATTTTCTTCAATTATTAATCAGTGAGGTGTGAGAGGGGGGCACGAGCTGGAATTAACTCCGTGACCTTTGGGGGTGGGGTTTTAGCTCCCTGCCTCCCTCCACTCCCGAGCCCAGCACGTGTCCCCGGTCCCCTCCGCGGGAATGGGGCTGCTCCCGTGAGCAAGTGCCTGGCAGAAGTCCCCAGGGCTGCTGAGGGTGTTTAGAAGGTGGGGACAGTGTGGGGTGCAGGCACCCAGCCCAGAGCCACCCTGGTGTTCACACCCACCCCACGCATGGACGACCTGAGCCCAAACCAGCTCAAGGCAGTGGATCCACCTTCCCTGCTCTGCCCTGTCCCTCCTCACCTTCCTCAGTGCCTCTGGTCCCACACAGTCACTGAGTCCCTGCGCTTGCAAAAGACCTCTGAGGTGCTCGAGTCCAGTCTGTGCCCCATCCCCACCCTGTCCCCAGCCCAGAGCACTGAGTGCCACCTCCAGCCCTTCCTTGGACACCTCCGGGGATGGGCACTCCAAACCTCCCTGGGCAGCCCCTGCCAAGGCCTGACCTCCCTTTCCATGGGGAAATTCCTGCTGATTCCCACCCTGAGCCTCCCCTGGCCCAGCCTGAGGCTGTTCCCTCTCCTCCTGTCCCTGTTCCCTGCGAGCAGAGCCCGACCCCCCCAGCTGCCCCCTCCTGTCAGGGAGTTGTGCAGAGCCACAGGGTCCCCCCTGAGCCTCCTTTTCTCCAGGCTGAGCCCCTTTCCCAGCTCCCTCAGCCGCTCCTGGGGCTCCAGCCCCTTCCCAGCTCCGTTCCCTTCCCTGGCCACGCTCCAGCCCTTGGTGTCTCTCTTGCAGTGAGGGCCCAGCACTGGACACAGCCCTCGAGGTGTGGCCGCAGCAGTGCCCAGCACAGAGGGACAGTCCCTGCCCCGGCCCTGCTGCCCACACTGGTTTTGATACAAGCCAGGGGCCATTGGCCTTCTTGGCCACCCTGGTCCTTGGGCAGGGTGGGACACCCCAGCCCCACCTCTGCCCTCGCACAGCCGCTCTCCTCCAGCGTGGCACAGCAGGGCTGGGTGCCCCTCAGCTCCCCACGCTCCTTGGGGTGCCCTCAGTGGGCTCCCAGCCAGGACAGAGACCACATCTCCCTCTCCCTCCTTCGGCTCTTGGCGCTGGGTGGACGCCCAGCTTTAGGTGTCGGAGGAAGCTTTGGCAAGAAGGCGGCTGGGCAGGAGAGAGGAGATTTTTGGACTTCTCCTCCACCCTCCTGCCTTGGAAACACCCCCTGAGCCAAGGCCCAAGGCCAGAGCTCGCCCTGCCTCCCTCAGAAGGGTGAGGAGGCCCCGAGTCCTGCAGGACGAGGCAAAGTTGGCCTTGGGAAGTTGGAGCATCTCCGGCGCAGGCGCTCTCTGGGCTCCCTGCCCCCTCCCGTGCCGCTCCCTCCCTCCCTCCCTCCCCGAAAGCAGCACTGCGGCAGCAGCACCAGCAAACTGATCAAGGCGAGAGGACTGATCAATAGGTGTATTGAGCACTGTTCAAGGTACGCTGATTTTTGCGGATTCAGTGCTAACCTCACGCCGGAGCCCCGAGCTGCCTCTTCTCCCCTGGCACCATCACCCCCGGGACGGGCTGGGCCAGCCTCTCACAGCTCGTGTCCCTCCTGGGCACAGCCAGCCTGCTCCCAGCTCGTGTCCCTCCTGGGCACAGCCAGCCTGCTCCCAGGGGCAAGCAGAGGCCTTGCAGGCTCGAGGTGCTGGTGGCACTTTCAGCTGGAGGGGGAGGGGACGGTGAGCAGCTCCCAGGGGCATTTCTCCACAGTGGGCTCATGCCAGAGGCTCGGGGACAACCTTGTTCACGGGGTTCAGACACTCTTAGACAGGTGCACCCAAGCTGTGAGGTCCCCAGGGATGGCGATGGAGGAGCTGGGGTCGTGGTGATGGTGGCAAGAAGAGAAAAATCACCCCAGGCTGTCCTTGGCCAGAGGGGGAGGGGGGATTCTGCCCCTCTGCCCCGCTCAGCTGAGACCCCACCTGCAGAGCTGCCCCAGCCCTGGGAACAACATCAGGAGGACGTGGAGCTGCTGGAGCCAGTCCAGAGGAGGCCACGGAGCTGCTCCAGGGCTGGAGCCCCCCTGCTCTGGAGCCAGGCTGGGAGAGCTGGGGGTGCTCACCTGGAGAGGAGAAGGCTCCAGGGAGAGCTCAGAGCCCCTTGCAGGGCCTAAAGGGGCTCCAGGAGAGCTGGAGAGGGACTGGGGACAAGGGCTGGAGGGACAGGACACAGGGAACGGCTTCCACTGGCAGAGGGCAGGGCTGGATGGGATATTGGGAAGGAATTGTTCCCTGGGAGGGTGGGCAGGCCCTGGCACAGGGTGCCCAGAGCAGCTGTGGCTGCCCCTGGATCCCTGGCAGTGCCCAAGGCCAGGCTGGACGGGGCTGGGAGCAGCCTGGGACAGTGGGAGGTGTCCCTGCCATGGCAGGGGTGGCACTGGGTGGGCTTTAAGGTCCCTTTCACCCCAAACCGTCCCGGGACTCTCTGAGATCCCTCTGTAGCTCACGGGCTGAACCGAAAGCAGCAGTGGGAGGGGGGAGCCCTCCGCCAGCCCAAACTTCCTGGCAGTGCTTGGATGGAAAACGTGGGATGATCACAGACACCCCCCATGCTCCTGGCACGGCAGGAGATGCCTCTGGAAGGGGCCTCTGGAGCCCTGGCTGTTCCTGGGCTGCAGCTCCCGGGAGAAGCCCACGGGATGCGCTCGTGGCTCGGGGTCCGGCCCCGGCCCCGCTCGGCATCGCCCGCGCTGAGGTTTTGATGGAAAAGGATTTTCACGTTTAGCATCCCCCAGCTCGCTGACAGCCACGAGGGGAGGGGTGGGGAAGGCAGATAGCCCGGAGAGGCTGATAAGGTGCTGGGAAAGATAACGCAGAAATTGAACAGAACTTCATGTGAAGAGCTGCTGCTTTAAACCTGTCCCAGCCCCTTCGCTGCCGAGCACAGAGGGATATTGCACCTTGTGAGGTAAAAATAGCACATTTAATGAAGCTGGGAAAACGTCAGTCGTATTTGGTTGGAGTTGCAGAGACCTCATTTCCATGTTCCCTGTGAAAACGCTTCGGCTTCAGAACAGATGTGAAAGCTCCACACGTTGATCTGCAAAATGAGCTTTGAGCCAGAAAAGCAGCGGGAACCAAGCACAAAACCTTGTCCCACACCCCCAGCTCTGACCATTATCGCTCTCACACAGCTCAGGGGTTCAGATTTTGGTCACCTGGGGGAAAAAACCCAGCACATTTTAACCCTGCTAAGTTTGTGATAGAAATTTGCCATCTAAGCTGAATTCTGCTCCAAAATTGAGGGCGTTTTGGAGCGCGTGTTGTCGGGAGTGGGAGGCCATCCAGGCTGCAACTGCATTTAGGGGGAAAGGGACGGACCATTGGCCTCTCGGATGCTGCCTTTGATTTGGGAGGAAGGGAAATGTCTGCGTCTGGAGAGGAAGGAAATGTCTCTGCTCCCTTCAACCTGGAGGGAAGAACGTGTCCTGGCCCCTGTCCCAGTGCTACCCCGGGAGGACAGTGCCGGGATGGGTTTTCGAGGGAGGGGAGCAGCGGGAGGGCGGGGGATGCCAGTGGTGCCGTTTCCTCTCGCTGCGCAGCGCTCGGCTCGCGCGCTCCCCACCCGGCCCATCCGTCACGCTCCTCGTTAGGGAAAATCTATTCTAAAATCCTCTAAGTTTTGTTTTAAAGTCTACCAGAGCTCGGTGGTAATTTTTACTTCAAATAATGATTACACACGTTGAAGTACGAGGTGTGCTTGTACGGGAGCGAGCAGTGGGGCCTGGCTGCTCCCTTCCCTCCAGGCCGATGATGGTGCCCAGAGCTCCACAAGTGCTGTTCCTGTTTGCACCCCTTAAGTCTGTCCTTTTTCGTATTTAGAAGGAGGGATTTGGGGCACACTTTTCATTGGGAAGTGCTGACATCAGGCCTGAGGCAGCTCTTAGGCCGAGGTGGTGGCACAAACTCCAGCTCTGCTCCCACAGGGGCTTTGGGAAGGAGCAGCTCCGAAACTCCGAGTGAGATGTGGCACCTCCCAGGCAGAGCTGGTGGGTTCCTAAAAGCACTCTGAGAAATAAAGGTGCACGATAAAAGGGGCTCAGCCCCTGAGGTTTCGCACCCTGTTCCCATCTCTCATCTTCCCTGCTCTCTGCTGATCCCTTCCTCGGCCATTTCCCATCTCCCCGGCCCCAAAACGTGACCCAGGAGCCACCGCTGTGCACCTGGGGAAGCTGGGCTGGCTCTGCAATGTCCCTGGGAAAGTCCTCTGCTGGAGAGTGGGACTTCCCGTGGCAGCTGCCAGCGTGCTCCACAGGGGGATTGTCTTGCTGGGAGCATCTTCTGCCCAGCCAGGGTCTCCCTGCCCAGCCAGGGAGCTTGCGGATCCCCAGGAAAACACAGGGAACAGCTGAGCTCTGCTAGGAGGCTGCAGGTTTGCTGCAGCCCAGCAGAGCCCTGGCAGGACCTGGAAGCTCGGCTGGAGCTGGAGCAGAGCACTCAGGCAGCGGTGGGACAGTCAGACACTCTCCGGGCACCGGCTGGGCTGGAGCTGGGACAGCCCCCAGGGTTTGGGCAGGGCTGGAAACGCTCCCCGAGCACAGGAGCTGCTCTGGAGCCTTTCCTCACCCTCCTCTTCTGTTTTCATCTGCTGAGCCACTCTCCAGCCCAGAGCTCCATCCAGCCCTGAGCTCCATCCAGGCCACACCCTGCCCACCACTCAGCTCCATCCACCACTCAGCTCCATCCACCCCTCATCTCCATCAAGCTCTCAGCTCCATTCAGCTCCATGCAGCCCCCAGCTCCATCCATTCCTCAGCACCATCCAGG
>VXBT01008719.1:44323-60448 GCA_013400235.1 Oriolus oriolus
TTTTCCTGGTCTTAAAATTAAGAGAGCTGAAAACGGTTAAGAGGGGAAAAGGGTTTTACCTCGATGTTTATTGAAGGACCCTCAGGTGCTCCGAAATGCACATCGAAATGCACCCCGAAATGCCCCCCAGAGAAATGGCCCCCCACGATGTGATGTGTGTGCAATTATAGGCCTTGCTAATTAGCACATCTATCAAAGATTGCCCAGGGAGGGACTCCAGCGAGACCCCTCAGCGAGGAACCTTCCCCTGGCTGGGCCTGGCTTTGTTTACAGAATGTGTTCTGGAGAGGCCCTCGGGGTCTGGGGTTTCCAGGGTGTTTGGGCTCTTGGCTTAACGGGATATTGGGTGTGAGGGAAGTGATCAAACTTAAAGAATTGTAACTGTGTGGGCTAAAAGCACTGAGAATACATAAAAGCTACATAAAAGAGTGTATAAAAGGGGTATGAAAGAAAAAGCAAAACATCATCATGGCATCACCACCACCTGGGAGCGACAGGGAGAAGGTGGCTCTCGCTTGTCAGGGTGGCACGGTGTCATCCCGGCGGCGGCCTGGGGCTGGCCCGCGGGAAGAAGAAGAGCCCTAATGCAGTTTTGACAAGGAGGCCATCAGTTAAGTGCTCCGTGCGGATATTTCCCCCTCTCTCCATTGTTTGTTATTGGAAGTTACAAGTAGCTAAAGACCTCCCCAATTATCTGGGAGCCACTTAAGAGCAATTGAGCACCTGTCACCCACTGAATGGGCTGCCTCGCCCTAATGACAGGAGAGGAGAAAAGCTGCAGGTCAGCAGTGCCGGGATGCCGGCAATTTACAGCCGAGCAGGGCCAGCTCCCGGCGCCGAGACGGGGAACAAACACCCCAAGAGGCAGGAGCAGGAAAGGAACCGGGATGAGAATCCCCAGGGCTCCCTCGTGGCTTGGGTGGGAGACTCGATGACCACAGCTTGAGGGTCACTGCTTGGAGCTCTGCAGCATCCCAGGGGATGTGGAGCAGGTCGTGCCATTAATGGCTCAGTCCCCTAAAGAGGAAAGAGAAAACTCCCAGGAATCCTTCACTGACCATCAGCCAGCATGAACAATTACCTGTGCTCTTCTCCCTGCTCGGGGGGCCACACCAGGTTTGGTTTGGGCTGCTGGAAGGGCTGGAGGTGTTGCAAACCCCCAGCACAGAGCCTGGACCTACGGGATTGTGGCTGCGTGTCCCATATGAGGCGGCTTCAGACACCAAAACCTTTGCTTTTGAGGCATCACTTGGATTAGATTAATTATAATTTCTGCATAATAGAAATGTATCAAGTGGGTCAATTGTACAGAACGGTGTGAAAAAAATCTGCCACGATACCAGCCAGCGCTGAGGTGATGCATCCCCACCATGAACGAGAAAATATGGGTGTAAAATATCCTCAAAGCCGTGTTGTAGGGAGGAGGCTGCACTCAGCTCTCTGGAACAAAGCCTGAACCTGTCCTCTCCCCTCCGGCTGTGCCTCAGGAGCAACTGGGAACCACATTCCCGGGAAAAGCAGGGGTTTTTCTCCTGAGAGAGGAAAGCTGCCCATGCACAAACACCCTCTCCTGCAGACAGCTCTGGATTTGAGGAGCAAGGATGTGGCAAGAGGCCGGTGGAGTCCCCAGCGATCCCCTAATCTTGGGAAGTGGGGGGCTGGGAATGGGGGAGAAGGTGCCAACCTGGAAAAGTTCATCGATAGAAACATAAAATTAAAATAATTTGCGTCAATTCTGCTGAGTGGCTGTTAGGCCTAATTGTTATTGACTCGTCACTGTAATTATTAAGGCTTACGCAGAGCTGGGCTGGCAAAGGAGGTGGGTTTGGGACCCCACCGCACTGCGAGTGTCCCCCCACGTCCCCGGGAGCGGGACAGGGATGTGTCAGCTCCTTGGTTCTTGGAACCAGCCCCCAAAAGTCGCCAGCGGAGCAAAGGGGGGAGTTTGGCCCGTTTTTGGTGTGCAGGAACGAGGGGGAAGGCAGAGAAGGGACGAAGGAGGGGAAAACCAAAGGCAGGCAGGAGGAATGGGGCAGGCTGAGGAACGGAGGCAGCTCCAGAGAGGCCCCGTGGATGCTGCCAAGGCCGCTGGCTCGGTGTGGGGTTGGGTGATTTCCTCCCCTCCTTCCCCCGGCCTTTGTTCCTGCTGCCAGCACAGACCCCAAGCAGCAGAGGAGGCTGATCAATAGGAACACGGTGTTTGCATGGATCATACATGCGAAGAGCACGTTCCCGGATCAATGCCGAGGTCTCGCAGAAGGAGAGGGAGGGAGGGGAGAGCAAACCCACCCCGGCAGGATGCGCTCGCCACAGGATGTTCCGTTTCCATGGCGATGGGCTCTCCTCCCGCCACCCCGGCCTGTCCTCTGCGGCCGTGCCGGGGCCCCCTCCCAGCACCCCGAGGCAGGCCGGTCCCACCAGGATCTCCACCTGGCCAGGGGAATCCCGCTGCCCTCGAGGCCTCAGGAATGGGGCTCCACCCCCCAGGCTGCTCCTGCCCCTCACGTGAAGGGACAGTGAGGTGTCACCACCCTACTTCCAGCGCTGGAGAAGATCCTCATCCTGTTTTTCCTCACTCCCACAGACCACAGCTGAAACCACAGCTCCCAGCCGCCCCGTGTGGATCCTGACTCCACCTCCCTACCTGCCTCCTTCCCCGGGGGCTCCCAGGAATTAATTAGATCCTATCTTTAAAGTGCTCTGGCAATGAGAAACACTTGAGAAAAGCGGCCAGAAGCCTGAGCGGAACCCGAGCTTGCCCAGCCAAGGACGGACATCCCCTGCTTTGTTTCCATGCAAGGAAACGCGCCCTGAGCCACAAACCCTCCCGAAGCCCCCCAGAGCAGCCCCTGGGGGCTTGCCCAGGCCACGGGACCGCGGGGGTTTCTGGCCCACTGTCCCCGCCGGGTTTCACTCGGGCCTGGCTGCGCAGAGAGGAGGGAGGTTGGCGCTGCAGCAGAGCCAGCCAATAATTCCCCGCCAATAAAGTTATCTGAGGGTAATCATTAAGCCCTTACGAGCAATGCAGCTCGCTGGAGCCCGGGGAGAGCGCGAGCGAGGCACTGCTGCAAATGTCCTTGCAGCCGGCGGCCGACCTTGGCCGGGCACGGCCACGCGGCTGCTCCCAAACCCCTCCGAGTCCCGGGATGGGACAGCACTGCAAGGAAGGGCTCCTTGCCAGGAGCCAAAGGGCTCCTGGTGGCCACAATGGCCAGCTCCATGTGTCCCTCCTGCAGCGAGGAAAGGGCGCAGGGCAGTGGGAGGAGGGCGGGGAGGAGTTGGTTGGAAGTGGGACAGGCTGGAAGCCCTCGGGGTCACAACTGGAGCTTGCAGGAGAGCTCTGCAGTATCCTCTACCTGTCCCTGAAGGTGGGCAGTTCTCCTCCACACTTGTCCCGGGCAAATGGTGGATGAGAGGCTGCCCCAGCCGCGAGTGTTGGCCCCCAGAAACCCCCCCTGTGCTGGGCTGAGCCCCAGCGTGGGCAGCAGGGGAGGGGGGATTCTGCCTCTCTGCCCCGCTCAGCTGAGACCCCACCTGCAGAGCTGCCCCAGCCCTGGGAACAACATCAGGAGGACGTGGAGCTGCTGGAGCCAGTCCAGAGGAGGCCACGGAGCTGCTCCAGGGCTGGAGCCCCTCTGCTCTGGAGCCAGGCTGGGAGAGCTGGGGGTGCTCACCTGGAGAGGAGAAGGCTCCAGGGAGAGCTCAGAGCCCCTTGCAGGGCCTAAAGGGGCTCCAGGAGAGCTGGAGAGGGACTGGGGGCAAGGGCTGGAGGGACAGGACCCAGGGAATGGCTTCCACTGCCAGAGGGCAGGGCTGGATGGGATATTGGGAAGGAATTGTTCCCTGGGAGGGTGGGCAGGCCCTAGCACAGGGTGCCCAGAGCAGCTGTGGCTGTCCCTGGATCCCTGGCAGTGCCCAAGGCCAGGCTGGACGGGGCTGGGAGCAGCCTGGGACAGTGGGAGGTGTCCCTGCCATGGCAGGGGTGACACTGGGTGGGGTTCAAGATCCCTTCCAACTGAGTTTGGGGATTCTGTGGAATCCCACACTTGGAGCACCAGAGCTGTGTCCCAAAGCAGCAGCCGCAGGCGCTGGCAGCCTGTGGGCAGAGATGCCACTGAGGTGTCTCTGGCAGGACTGGCACCACCTTCACCCCTGCTGTTGTGTAAAACATTTTTTTTTAACCAGCCAGGAAGATAATTAAAAAAGTTGGCTGTGCAGGAATTAGGCCTTTTGGCTGATAGTTTGGGAAGCATCCGTCTCCATTGCCTGCAAATTAGTCTTGCACAGGAGAGTAATCAGATGTTTAATGCAGCCGCAAATGGAATCACCCCTCAGTAACTATTCAAACCGAGGGGTCTGTGAGGGACTGGCCCAAAAAATGCCCCCGGACTGAGGGCAGGGGGAGCTGGGGGGGGCTGATGCCACCTCAGTGGTGCTGTGGGATGGGGGCAGTGGAGCCACCCGAGAGCCGCGCTCTGCTCGTGAGGTTTCAGCCGCCCGGGCAGCCTGGGGAGGGCACGGCTCTGCGGAGCCACAGCCCAGCTGGGGTATCTGGAGCAAAACCAGAGATGTGGGCCCGAAAAAGACAGCTTTGGGAAGGATGAGGGGTCAGTGAGGGGAGGTCTCAGAACCTGCTGGCCTCCCAGGAACTGACTTCCAGTTTGCTAAGGCAGCATCTCCCCTCCCCCGTAAGTGCTGCTGCCCCCTCGCCGCGGGGCTGGATGTGGAAATCGCTCTGGAGAGGCAGCACTGCCTCCTCTTCCTCCTCCTCCTCCCCCTCCTCCTCCTCCTCACAGCCCCTGCCCACCCATCACACTGTCCGGGGTGGCCCCGCTGCCCCCGGAGGCGCGGGTGCAGGGAGGGACCGCGGGACAGGGAATGTGCTGGGATGTGCTGGGACAAACAGCCCCTGGAGCGACATCCCGGGGAATCGCTGAGCTCTGAAGGCTGAGTGACAGACTGGTGGTTTGGAGCTGGGAAAAACGAGGGTCAAAGGGCTGCTCCCCCTGGTTTTGGTCTCTCCAAACTCCCGGCCAGTGAATTCCTGGGAAAGAAGACCACACCAAACCAGCAGCCACAGGAAAGGGGCAGGTGCAGATGTTGCCAGCTGTGCCCTGCCCTGCTGGGGAAGGCCCCAGCACAGGAGCTGAGCGCAGCCTCCCACAACAGGATTTTCAGGATATTTTCCACACACATTTTCTCATTCATGGTGGGAATACATCACTTCAGGTATTGATCGTGGGGTTTTTTCCACACCATTCACCCACAGGTGCCTCTGGCCCACAGCACCCGTTTGGGCTGGAAGTTCATCCTCAGGATACAGTAAAAAAAATCCCCAGGGGATTTTGGTCTCAGGCTGACACCGACACAAACACATGACAAACACGGAGAGCCAGGGAGACATTTACCCCTGTGAAAGAGGTCAGCACAGAGGTTATGGAGCATCTGAGCCCTGGGGAGCTGCCTCCATCCACAGGGCTGCGTCCTGCCCTTAAAGAGTAATCCCTTAAAAATGACTTTTGTGCCAGAGAAGGGGAGGAGACGGAGGGAGTGTGAGAGCCTGCGTGCTGGAGGAGTAAGTTCTTTGTTGCCTAGAGCTTGTTAAATCCATACATTGAAGAGAAGAATAAATAAAAAATCAAATCTCTACTTCTGAAAAGCGTTTCTGTGGGGAGCTGCTTCCCTGAATCTTCCAGCCCCGGCCCGTGTCAATAAATCAATAGCTGATGCAGGTTGGCTGCAATCGGCTGCAGGAGAGCTGGCGAGTGATGGATGGACAGGAGAGAGGCGAATCTAAGAGATAGGGCAGAGGTGATGCTCACCTTGAGCTTTATTGTTTGCCACTGACAGACGAGGAGGAGCAGAGGCGCTAACGGGAGTGCTGGGGGTGGGAGGGGAGCCCGCACACCCTGCCCAGAGCCCTCCTCTCCTCAGGAGCCTCCCGCGTCCCTCCTCTGCCTCTTACTCAGGGGTCTCCTCCGCCACACCCATGGTTCAGCTGAGGTGAGGAGAGGAGCTGAGGATGCTCTGCGTGCCTGGGGAGGAGGGGGGGCCCTCGGGCCGTGCCCAGGTGCTGCCACAAGGAGCTCTCCAGTCTGGGCTGCGAGGGGCCCGCGCTGCTCCCGCGCGGTGGGGAGGGGACGTGGGACAGAAACGTGGGACAGAAATGTGGGGTTTCCACAGCTGATCTCCCAGTTCAGCCTCAGAAAGGGCACAACTGCACCAGGAAAAGAGGGACCAGATCTGCTGGTCTGGGGTTTGATTCAGGCAGTGCAGAGCAAACCCAGCCCTCTCCCACAGCCCAGCACCAGGATCAGCCCAGAGCAGTGCTGGCCTTCCATGAGCCCAGCTCACGGCATCAAGTTTTTCCTTCTGCCACCCTCCTCCTGCCCCACAGGTCTGCTCTTCCCTGCCCTGAACTCAGGGGAGCTTTGGGACCCTCCCTGTCCCCTGGGACAGATGCCAGAGGGAAGCTGGTGAGAAATAAGGCGACCCTCGTCACTCTGAACGACCTCTTCACTTCAGCTTCACCAGTTATTCCACTGAGGCTGCGCTAGCCTCATGCAGCTGCCCTCAGGGGTTATTCCAGCCCCTCCAAACACATTCAGGGAGTTCCTAAACACAAGGAAGCACAGAGGGACAAGGATTCCTTTTGGTTTGCCCTGAGAGGGCGGGAAACCTCCACATTCTCTTAGGAAAACAAGAAAACAACCGTTTCCCCTCTTCTCTAGGCTGATCTTAATCTCTGGAGCTCCTCAGATGCCCCTTCATGTCCCTGCACGTGAGTCCCAGCCTCTCCCACCATTGGTGCCTCTCCTGGCTCAGCTCTGGGGCAGGAGGGGCCGGGCTGTGGAGCCTGGATTGACACAGGACCATGACGATGTGTTCTGATTTCTCCTCTGCTCCTCTCTTAATCATTGCTAACATCCCATTTGCCAAGCATCGAGCTGACATTTCCAGGGAACTCCCCACATGAACTCCAAGGGCTCTTCCCCGAGCAGCAGCAGCCGATTTGGGGCCCACAGAGGTGGTGAAGGCTGTTTTCCTCATGTGCATGACTTTGCATTTATCAACACTGTATTTCATCTGCCCTCTTATTGCCCAGCCTCCTCATGTCCTTACCTCCTTCTGCAAACCTTCCCAATCATTCTTCGTGCCAACTTCCAAGAAAATTCCTGCCTCCCCACCAAGCTTTACTGCTGAATTTTCTGTGTTTTTTCTGAATTATTTAAGACCCTGTGGATCAGGGTGGGTCCCAGAACCAATCCCTGCAACCCCCACATGGAAATCCTCTGTGAGGAGTGGGGTCCAGGCACCGCCTGGTCACGTTCCTGGTCCCAGGTTCTCCGGGAGAAGCAAACTTATTGCAGGCCCAGGACACTGCGTAGGACGGGGTCTGATTCTGGAGAACATGGAGGCAGCAGCAGGTCCTGTAAGATAAACAGGAATGTAGAGGAAGGTCCTCCACCCAGCAAGAGGCTTCTGCCATGGAGGGGTTGTCTTCAAGCCCTTGTTCTGTCCTGCATGTGCACGTCTGTCCTGAGGTCTGTCTGTCCTGAGGTCTGTCTGTCCAGTCTGTTCATACCCTGGCCTGGGATCCCATGGGAGCAATTCTGGCCTAGGAACCTGCAGAGCTGGATTTTCATAGAATCACAGAATCCCAGGCTCGTTTGGGTTGGAAGGGACCTTAAAGATCATCAGGTTCCAGCCCCCTGCCATGGGCAGGGATGACGCCCACAGGACACCACTGTTCTTTCCTGGGATGTCTGCAGGCTCGGGATGGAGCTCAGGGAAAGGTTCTTCCCCCCGAGGGTGCTGGGCACTGCCCAGGCTCCCCAGGGAATGGTCCCAGCCCCGAGGCTGCCAGAGCTCCAGGAGCGTTTGGGCAGCGCTGCCAGGGATGCCCAGGGTGGGGTTGTTGGGGTGTCTGTACAGGGCCAGGGGTGGGATCAGTGATCCCTGTGGGTCCCTTCCAGCCCAGGATATTCCAGAATTCTCTGACTCCCAACCAAGCCATGGAAATGCTGCATCACCTCCCCTTGGCTTTCAGCCTCGCTGTGTCCCAAAGGGTGCAGCAGACCCACAACCACCCCGATTTGCCCAGCAGCCTTTCCCTGCACACCCCTTGACAAGGGGAGAAGCAGGGGAATCCAGCTTCACTTTGTTCCTCCCTCCAGTTCACTCTTGGTTTCATTCAAAACAGCTCGGAAAACAATAGCCAAAAATAACCAGGCTGGCAGGGAGGGCTGCAGGGAGAGGACACTGCTATGGCAACTGCGATCGCTCCCTGCCCTGCTGTGGAGGCAGAGCTGCAGATTTGTCTCCATTCCCGAGAAGATTGGCTCAGCCCCAGCCCCAGGCATGCCCCGAGCCAGTCTCTCTTTGGGTGGGCAAACTGGCACCTCACCCGCTGGGCACCGCTGGGCTGGCGAAGGGCAGCCAGAAGGAAATAAAACCTGGGGGCTGCAAGTGTTTGGAAGAGGGTGGAAAAGAGCAGAGTTGTGGTTTCCGCACTGGGTCTCCCCCTCCATCTGTGCAAAGGTTTCACGAGCATGGCCACAACAAGGCAGAGATGCTTAAAAATAAAAATAACCCAGCCAAGGGCAGCCAGAGAGTGCTCTTAGGGCAGCGGCACGGGCTGGATGCGAGAGGATGAGATGTTTAAAAGGTTTGAAAGCAAACCTAAAGCCAGATCAAAAAGACAGGCACTGCATGGTGTAAAAACCCCTCAGGCTTCTCCAGATCACTTCAGACTCCTCAAGGAGATTGTGGGTTGAGGCTGCAGTAAATGACATGGGGAGATTTGGGCTGCCCAGCCACCCTTCCTCGCACAGCAGCAGCCGCGACCCCTTTGGGTCCTTGGCCAGCCCAGCCCCATCTCCTTCACACTCTGGGGAAGCCAAGCCCTCCCTCACAAGCTCCTTCCCGAGCTGGATAAGGAGATTTGTTTGTGCTGTTTGTGGGTTTCGTGCTGTGGGTACCTCATTAGGATCATCTTGGTCTTTACCCAAATCCTCTGGATTTCACCTGAAACGCCCCTTCAAAGCAGCACCCTCACTGGGGGCTCTGCTGTCCCTTCCCAGCCTGCCATTTACTGCTGAGGACAGAATTTCCATAGGTTCTAACACCCCAAAATCTGCAGATGGGCCACTTTTGGGTCACACTCTGCTTCCGTCAGGATCCTTGGGAGCAGACAAGCCACGTCCAACCCTTCTGCTGAGCACCAGGGCCACCAGCCCACACGCAGGGCTGAGTGGGAGCAGGGAACCTCCACAGCTCTGGCCCAGAGTCACGAGAAAAAATCATCTTCAGCCTTTGGTTTTTTTCCCCTAAGCTACAGCTTGTCAACATCTCCCATGAAATAAACCCGGGGAAGGCACAATTAGATTAAACCCGAGTGACTTCTTCACTTACTCGGGAGCATTATGGGCACCTTACACATGGAAATTAAGTACCATTTGAAACATCCTGCATTGGCAGGTCAAAGTATTTAATTTCAGCTTTTAAATAGCATTTCCTTCCGGAGCTTTCCCTCACCCGCTTCATTCAGCTGAAGTCAACGCCGTTCCTGGTGTTCGTCTGATGAAGGGCTTGTCACATCACAGGTTCCATTTCTGCTCGTCTTTGCTCTGATTTTCACGTCAGCTTTCCTCCAAGGGAGCAGCCAGGCTCCTGCCTCGGCAGCTGTTGGGAGCCTGAGGTGCTGAGAGCCTGGCACATTCCCAGCTGGATTCCCCTCCAGCCCGGCCACCCTGGCACTGCCCGAGCACTCGAAGAGCCCGCAGGGTGCCACATGCTCCCAGTTTGAGCACTGGAAACCAGCTCAGAGGCAACAAACGAATTCACTCCAAACTCCTGAGGTAGGGAGTGGGGCTGGGCTGCAGAGCCAGGACTCACAGGATCGTGGAATCACAGAGTGATTAAGTTTGGAAAAGCCCTCTAAGATCATCAAGTCCTACCATTAACCCAGCCCCGTGTTCACCACCAAACCACATCCCCAAGCACCACATCCACTCAATTTTTTTGGACACTTCCAGTGATGGTGACTATACCACTGCTCTGGGAAGCCTGTGGCAATGCCTGGCTGCCCTTTCCATGAAGAAATTGTTCCTAATATCCAAACTAAACCTCCTCTGGGGCAACTTGAGGCCATTTCCTCTCTTCCTGTCACTTGTTACCTGGGAGAAAAGACTCAAATCTCCATCTCCAGAATGTGCCCAGTGTAGCCCCAATATTCAGGCTGGTAGCAGCTGCAGGAGGTCTTTTCCATCCTAAATGATTCTGTGATTCCAAAATCATCAGCCATTAACCCACCACCTCTGAACTGTGTCCCTAAGTGCCACATCTACACCTCTCCTAAATCCCTCCAGGGACTGGGATTGGTGTCTCTCTTGTTTCAGCGGTGCCTGAGAACCTACCAGAGCTGGTTTGACCACAGGAAGGGGATAATTTAAAGAATCACAGAGTGGTTTGGGTCAGAAGGGACCTTAAAGATCATTGCCTCCCAACCCCTGCCGCGGCCAAAGGCAACACACCTCCCCTGGCACTGCTGGAGACAGGAAGGCGTTTCCAGGTGGGACAAACTCGGAGCTGCACATGAGGCTGGTGGCAGGATTGGCACCTGTGCAGGCGCAGAATCGTTCTGTGGAATGTCGGAATCCACTCCGATGTCATGGAATCATCCAGGCTGGAGAAGAGATTTAAAGTCTTTGAGTCCAGCACACATCTCTGCAGCCGTATCGGTATGAGCTGCCTTGGGCCCGGCAGGGTGAGGAGCTCCCAGGGATAACAGGGGAGGGCTGGTGGCTTCCTGGGACACCTCGCTGTGCTGTCCCCGGCACAACCGTCCCACCTGGCTCAGCACCGCGTGGCCTGGGCACAGGGGCCATGGGATGTGGAGTCCTGGGATGCCAGCCAGGAGCAGGGAACAGCAACAGCAAAGCAGTGGCAGGGAACTGAGGCGGAGGATGGGCTTTTTTGTCCTCTTTTTATCCTTTCACTGACACCCCCTAGGTCAAGACTGGCTCTTCCATGGGACCAGCACTGCCCCAGTCCTGCAGAGCCGTGCCCTGGGCCCACCCAAAACGCCCACCGCCGTCACCTCCTCCCAGCTGCTGCAGAAAATCCCCGGCGTCCCTGCTCTGGCCGGGCTCTGCCGCCTTCCCTGGCTCTCAGTACAGTATCTGCCGGCCCCCTCCCTGCTCCTCGGGCTTTGTCAAAGCACATTTCCCAATTAGAGGATAAAAATATTCCATTCCTGACTCCGCGCGCTATCGATTTTGCCTGTAGCTGTGGAGGGGGCGAGGGCGGGCGTGCGCGGGGTAGGGAGAGGTGAAGGGCTGCAGGCACGAAGTGCAGCTGCCTCCCCCCTACCCCTTTATTATTATTGTTATTATTCATCCCGGTGAAAAGCAGCGAGCAGGACTGGTTAGCTCAGCTGACCACTGATAGAGAACAGGGGATCGATACTTAATTGACACAGGCTGGGCAGCCGGAGCAGGGATTGGAGATGGGGGAAGGCTTCTGGGAGGAGGGAGGGGAAGAGGAGAGAAGGAACAAAAGCCAGGGAAAGGAGGAGAGACAGGGAGAGGGTGGGAGGAGCGGGGAAATAATGAGGGAAGAGGCAGAGGGGACGGGAAGCCCACGGATGCCCCGCGGGGGCTCTGCGGTGGAAGCTGTTCCGCCCCTGGGTGTGACGGGACAGGAGAGGTGGCGGCGTGGCAGGGACGTCCCACACGGGTATCTACAGCCTCTGTGGGGAGCCAGGTGTGGGCTCTGTCCCTGGGGAGGTGTTGGGCGCAGCGAAGCGCCCAGGGCCAGCAGTGCCAGCTGTCCCTCCGTGCCCACCATCACCAGGAGAGGGACAAGCCCTGAATGTTGCTCCAGTGACAGAAGCACCCCCGGGAGACCCGAACAGCGCCCAGGGAACAACCTGCTGAGCTGGGGTCTCTCCCACCAGTGCGGGGTAACTCCACCTCCCGCTGTGTCCCTCCCTTGGCAGCACAGGCTGTCCCACGGGGTATCTGCCGCTAGACATGGTCCAAACTCCCCAGACCTCGTTCTCCCACCTCTGGATAACGCCTCCCGGAGCTGTTGGAAGGGTGAGTTTGAGCGCAGCTCATCCAGTGAGACTGGTCTAGAGAGTGGCACCCTAGCCCAAGGAAGGGGTTGGAACGGGGTGGTCTTTAAGGTCCCTTCCAACCCAAACCAGTCCGGGATTTTAGGATTCTGTGACTTGTTTTCTCTCTCGTCGGTCGACCCCTCTCTGCCCAACCCTGCTGTGGAGCTGACAGCTCACAGGGCGGGGTCTCACTGGGGACAGATGTGTCATCTGGTGGCCCTGCTCATTCCAGTCCCTCGAGGAGAGCAAGTCTTGAGTGCTCCAGGGAGCCTGCAGCGCCCTGATTCCTTGGGAAAAGCCCTGAGCAGGCTGGGAGCGCACAGAGGCCAGGCGAGGTACCGGACCTGGCAGCCACCCCCTCGTTCAACCCAGCTCTAGTGGGGGCCCCACCGGAGCCTCTCACCCGGATGGGGCACCAGATTTACATGGAAAATGTGGACAAGCTGGAGAACCACGAGGGGAACAAACAGGAATGGGAGGTTTGGAAGATGTGGCCATCGAGGAAGAGTAGAAGGCAGGGAGTTCATGTGCTCCAGAAGGGAGGAGATAGAGCAGCAAGTCCAGAAGGACAGGACACTGGCCGGTTTCTTCTCCATCTCAGATAAGGGGAGGACAGGAGAAACCATGCCGGGCTGAAGGTGGGCTCCCAGGCAGCAGCCAGCTTCTCTCTGAGGATTTCGGTGGCCTTTGGTGGCCCTGAACATGATTATTACAGAGAGCTGGGGGAGAACAAGGTGGACATTCCTGCAGAGCTCCAAGAGATACTGCCTGTGGTACGGAGGTCTCCAAAGGGAACTTGGACCAGAACAAAAAATTGCTGAACTTCTCCAGGACTTGGCTGCTCCAAAGCACTGGGCAAGACATCCTTGGGGCCTTATGCTGGGCCAGGAAGGGAAAAGCCAAGACATGGTTTGACCTTCAAAGTCCTTCAGCTGCCCACAGCAGGGGCTGCTCTTCCCTAGGAGCAGAGTTGGGCTCTCAGCCCAAGGCAGGGGCAACAGGACTCCTTCCATGGGCAAAAGGCTCTTCATCCCTGATGGTGGAATAAGAGGGATGACCTTTCCCAAGCCTGAAGGTCACTTTTCTTCCTCTCTCATTTCATTCTTGGCCCTTCCGGTTGTCTCACCCACCACCTTCAATGGGACACCCATGCACAGAAAGCCTTCAAGGCTGACCTTCACCAGCGCCTCCCACCAGGGAACCCAACCACCCAGGGAGAGGTTGGTTGGCCTTGAGCAGAGCCCCTTGGAGCCTGTGGCTGCCTCCCAGTCAACAGGAAGAAGAAGGCTCTTCCAGGCATCTTCTCCTGCTTCAGATGTTTCAACCCACTCAGAACGTGCCAGCCTGGAGACACACCTGGAAGTGCCTGGGTGGGGAATGCTTGGACCCTCTTCTCACCCTTTGCCCATGGATGGGGAAAGGCAGATGTATTCAACTTCTCTTGGCACCAGCCAAGAAGAGCGTTGAAAGCAGGGATGGGGTGGTGGATTTCACTTGTTGTTTTTATGGACTCTCAGAGGCCCGGCCTGACATTTACTCCTTGTCCAGGTGTGGGCCCCACCAGGCCATGGCACAGGGAACCTCATCCCAGGGCCTGCCTCGTCACTCTTGATCTATAACACGTCAGCCTTAAAAGGATCCTCTCCGTCTCCTTAAACAATGTATTGCCGCTGTCCATCGCTCCCATTAATGCATAAAAAATCATTAGGCATTTCTATGGAGACCCATCGCCATAAACGCAGCCTCCAAATGCACTCCGGCACTAAAGCGGCCAAAGTAAACTGAGGCGATTCCTGCGGTAAAACCCTCTCCTCGCTCATCCCACCCCAGCCCTCCCCCAAGCCCTCGCCGTCTCTCTTCCCTCGATCAATTTTATGGTGCTTGCCTGGGGTTCATTAATGTTTCCGGAATCTCTCTGTGCCCTGTTTAAAAATTCTTAATTAAGCAAGGTTTTTTTGTTTACACTTGAACTAATTACACTTTTAAACCCGACAATAAAACATCAGCTCTGGGCCATTAGGGCCCGCCACGGGCAGGCAATTCAGGAACTGCCATGCTCTGCAAGGAGATAGGAAGGCCGGGGATGCAGCCTAGCTTCCGTCAAGAGGACGCCAGGATCTTCACCGGGTACATGGAGATGGGGGCCAAGGGTTCGAGCAGCCAGATGTTCCCTTCAGCTCTTCCTTGTTCCCTCCGGATGCGCCTTCCCTCCGAGATAAGGCCTGGCAGAGGAGATGGATGGGGAGGTGTCCTCTCCCAGCGCTGTTTGCCACGCTTGGGCTCTCCGCACAACCAGCCTGTTTTCCGAGAGGCATGTTGGCCCCGTAATGGGTGGTGGAGGAAATGGAGGCCTGGGGAACAGGCCTCATGGAGGAGGTAGGCCTGGGATGGCAGTGGTTGGGGTGTGTCCAACGGGCCGGCCTAGAGCACCGCTCTGTACCCAAGGAGAGGCTCTCCCAGGTGGCCAAGGAGCAGAAGGGATGGAGCAGAATCGCTGGGACCCGTCTGTCTCCATCAGCGAGGGAACGTGCCCCAGCCCAGTGCAGGAGCCCATCTCAGGAGCTGGGGGTCAGCTTCTCAGCATGGCAGGAAAGTCTTTTTTCCTGGCCATTGTCTGCCTTGGGCCTTGTGTGTCCATCCCTGGGGACAGGAGCTGAGCTGGGGTGCTCAGTCCTTGGGGTGGTGGCAGCTGATGCTGCTGGAGACCCTTTAGGCAGGAGACGTTGCAGCTGGTGGTGGACACAGGGTCACCCCTGCCCACCACCAGCACGTGAATGCCCAAAAGTGCCCATGAGCACAGAAATAGGGGTCACCCAGGAGCTGATCTGCTCTATTCAGGACCAGCAGATGCTGGTCACAAGGTCACCTCCCACCACAATGGTAGCTCTGCAGACACCAGCTCCAGACTAGTATTTCCTGCCTTCTTTCTGTCCCATCTGAAAATACCCTTCCTGACACCAGGAAGGCACATGGGGCAGGGTGAAGTTGGGGCAGGATGAATTTGGGACGTGAGGAAGATGGGACCGTGAAGATGGGAATGGGGCAGGGCTGTTGGGAGCCTTTGGGTCATGTCAGTGGTAGCCATGTGGAGAAGGGAAGGCAGGACCTGGCAGGGAACTGGTCCCTGCACGTTGGCAGCTCTTGGCAGCCTCAGGTTCCTGATTTCTGTGAGGTTCTTGATGCCCAACAGCAGACGGGTGGAAATCCTCCATGGCCCACCCAGCCAGGCTGCCTCTTCCAGGTCCTCAAGGGGCCCACCAAGAGGAAACGGGGAAACCAAGTCCTGATGGCCCAACTTTTGCTCAGGTGTTTTCCTGAGGTCCTCACCAGAGGGAAAAACCAGAGCTCCAGAGCTCTCTCTGCAAAAGGGCGTGTGGCAATTGAGCCCCTGGAAAATCCTTCCACCAGGGGAAATTTAGATTGGATATTACGAAAAGTTTCTTCACTGAAAATGTGGTCGGGCACTGGCCCAGGCTGCCCAAGGCCGTGGTGGAGTGACCTCCCTGGAAGTGTTCAAAAGCCGTGTGGAAGTGGCACTTGGGGATGTGGTTTAGTGGAGAAACAACGCCGGGTTAATGGTTGGACTCGATGAGCGTGGAGGTCTGTCCCAACCTGAGCAATTCCACAATTCTGTGACTTTGTCTTCCCCATCCAGGGAACAGAGAAGGCTTTTGCAGTACAAGGAGCACCCTGAGCAGGACTGAATGCTTACATCCAGTCCTACATCCTGCTCCCCACCTCGCTCCATCCCAAAAGGCTGCGCCCAGCACGGCTGCCTCACTGAAATCCCTTTCCCTGCCTGTTGCCAGCAGGGAGCTTGGGAAAAATGTGTCACCCTCGCCAAGATCCCTGCAACCAACCTGCTTGATAAACTCCCCCACACGGTGAGAAACGGGGCTTCAAAGACGTTTTGTTATTTCCATGGGTATTTATTTAAAAAAATAAAAATCCATATACAAAACTTTTTCGGGGAAATGTTGCATTTTTTAATCCCAACCCCCCCC
>VXBT01008719.1:60458-98488 GCA_013400235.1 Oriolus oriolus
AATGCTCAAAGGTTTTTGTGAGCCTAATTCATAAATAAACCAGCGGATTTGCTTGGAAAGATGGGAGGAAGACGGGACTGGAATTGTCCGTTCCAACACAGTGATTTTTTTTTTTCTCCTCTCCTTTTTGAAGCAGAAAATGCCACATTTTGTGAGAACACCTGAAGCAAAACCCGAGCAAAGAGCTGATTCCTCCCTCACGGCCGCCCTGCCCATGCGAGCTCCCAGCCCTCCTCCTGGACAGGAGCGGGAGCGCAGCGGCAGCAGCGAGTCAGTCCCCACCTCCACCAGAAACCCCTCCGATTTTGGGGTTGTTTTATTCCTTCCGGACTCGATCTGTTTGGTGTCAGCTGCTGGTTCATGTGAAATCTGCCTGGACCAGTCCCAGGTGAATGTCAGCCTCCCGTGCTACCCCTGGAGCGGGAATTCCCTGGGGATGCTCCTGGGGGGATTTTATCCCTGCGCAGCAGAGTCCAGCCTTGTCCCAGTGCAGGTTGCAAGGAAGGAAAGTCCATCATCCTCCTGAGGCATGAGAGGAGCCCGGGCACAGGGCAAAGGAGCAGCTCCCCAGGATTCCCAAACCACGGGCAGCCCTGGGGAGAAGGACCTGGGGCTGTTGGTGGGCGAGAGGCTCAACCTGCCCCAGCCATGGGCACTGACCCCAGAAACCCCCCCTGTGCTGGGCTGAGCCCCAGCGTGGGCAGCAGGGGAGGGGGGATTCTGCCCCTCTGCCCCGCTCAGCTGAGACCCCACCTGCAGAGCTGCCCCAGCCCTGGGAACAACATCAGGAGGACGTGGAGCTGCTGGAGCCAGTCCAGAGGAGGCCCCGGAGCTGCTCCAGGGCTGGAGCCCCCCTGCTCTGGAGCCAGGCTGGGAGAGCTGGGGGTGCTCACCTGGAGAGGAGAAGGCTCCAGGGAGAGCTCAGAGCCCCTTGCAGGGCCTAAAGGGGCTCCAGGAGAGCTGGAGAGGGACTGGGGACAAGGGCTGGAGGGACAGGACCCAGGGAATGGCTTCCACTGGCAGAGGGCAGGGCTGGATGGGATATTGGGAAGGAATTGTTCCCTGGGAGGGTGGGCAGGCCCTGGCACAGGGTGCCCAGAGCAGCTGTGGCTGCCCCTGGATCCCTGGCAGTGTCCAAGGCCAGGCTGGACGGGGCTGGGAGCAGCCTGGGACAGTGGGAGGTGTCCCTGCCATGGCAGGGGTGGCACTGGGTGGGCTTTAAGGTCCCTTTCACCCCAACCCATTCTGGGATTCTGTGATATGGCACCAGCCTGGGGGTGCATCCCCTCCTCACCCCACAGTCCCCCTGCACTCAGCAGCTGGAGCTGAGGCCTGGCAGACCATGCCCATGGAACAGCAGCACAGCAGCACTGCTCTGTCACCCAGTGAGGGGACAAAGCCACCCCAGGCTGCTGCCAAGGGAGCAGGAGGAGAGTGTGAGGCTGCTGGGAGGAGGAGGGTGAGGAGGGAAAGGAGGAAAGAGCAGCAGGGGACGGGGCTGGGTTTCCAGCAGGGGACGGGGCTGGGTTTCCAGCAGGCTCCTCTCAGGGTGATTGGCTCAGGTTGCATCGATCCGGGTGTGATCAGGACTTTGTATTTGCTGCACAGGGGAGAGGGAGAGAAGCTCCAAGGGGAAGAAAATAACAGGAATGGGAAATCTGGAGGTGGGAGTTTTCCTGTCCCTTCTACTGCTCTAGATGCAGGCAAAATAACAGATTCCCAACTCCGGGCAGATCCATCCTAGTGTCAGTGTGGAGCATCCCAAAAATGCCACAAGTCACACAGAAAACGCAGCTCAGAGCATCAGTCTCAGCGGTGGGGGCATCTTGGATGCCGAATCCAGCCCCTGTTCATGTCACACCCTTCCTCAGCACCTTCTCCTCCTCCTCCCAAGCCCTCCTTCACAGACCCCCCTGCAGAGGACCCAAGCTGAGCCCAGCAAACTCATCACTCCGGTAACACAGGTGGGCTCCAGCCAGCCTGGTTAAATCCACAAGAGGGGATGGAATAAATCACGAGACACCGTGTCTGGGTGGTTGGGTTTTCCTTGAGTGCCCACAGGCATCCCCCGGGGCCGAGAAGGCACAGGGAGGATGGAGAGGTGCTCACCTCTCCCTGCCCACCTCCTGCGAGGGGCCCTTGGGGGCGATAAACCTCCCTGGTTAACTGGGAGCAATATTTGGGGAGGATTTACAGCAGGAAAAATGCCCAAAAATATGGAGAAGGGAAACAGCGCAGCTCCCTGTGGGGTTTGATCCACAGGGAGGGGGATAAAGAGGCAGGAGAGGGGTGAAGGAGCAAATCAAGGCAGGGGAACCACACAGGGACCGTGGCCCTTCCCACCTCTCCTGGCACGAGGAGTCACCCCTGGGTGTCCCGTGGCTGGGACAGCGGAGAGGGGACAAACCTCTTTGGGGCACAGATGAGCTGATGCCCCTGCACACGCCGACCTGTCCCTCTTCTTTTTTTCCCCAATTTTTCTCTTTCCTCATCAAGGCCAGGAGGGAAACTGCGGCTCTTGGAAATGTCAGGCAGGGTTTGCTCTTCGGAGTGGGGAAGCAGGAGGGGCAGGATGGGACGGGCTGGCACAGGATGGGACCAGTGGGGAGAGGGGATGACTGGCGGCGGGTCCCGTTCTGCCTGGGGAGGGATAAGGGGGAGCAGCGCCTTCCTCATGTGTGTCCCCCAGAAATAGGTCAGGACCCCGCAGCGGGGTTTGAGGCGGCCCCAGAGCTCTCCCACAGCCGTGTCCCTGGGGTGTGGGGCTGACAGGGGCTTGTAGAGGACCGGGGGCAGGAGTTTGCTGGGGTTAACAACACAACCCCCCCCCAGTCATGTGTCCCTCTATGCTCACGCCTATCCCCCACCCAGGCCAGCACTTGGGCAGGGTCTCCACCCCACAACCCCTCCAGCACCAAGTCCCAGCCCCTAAAGAGCCCCCCAGGGCAGGCAGCTTCCCACATCCCCTTCCCCTTCCCGCAGCCAGCATAATGGCCGGAGCGCGGCCGGGCTGCAGCGTCTTCCTCCCTCGCCCTGCCCCTGTTTCCATTTTATGAGCTTTTTCTTGCTATAAATATGGTTTTGAGAGCCCATTTATCAGGTCCTGCAGCTCTGGAGTCAGCCTGCCGCGCTGCCCATGACAGGTCAGAATTGACTCGTATGATATTAGAATTGCTATTGATCCCTTCGGCACCTCGCCCCGCTCCCGGCTCCGTGACCCAGTGTCAGGCTGGGCAGCCCCCCTGCTCCGGCCGCCCTGCGCTCCCCCTGCCCGCTCCCACCTCTCTGCTCATCCCCGCGGCTGCCATGGGGTCCCTGGCTCCCCGTGCGCCTTCACCCTGAGGGGACCCGGCCCCCGTGTCCCCCCACGGGTCCTTTCCCCCCCCCTCGCCTCTCCGCTGCTGTTTCCCTGGCGGGTGCTGAGCCATCCGGAGCTACTCTGTGCACAGAGCTGGGTGATTCCCAAGGGAAAATCCTGCTCCGGTTTGGGGGAATTTCGAGGCTCTGAGCCCACTGCAGGAAGACTTTGGGACTGAGATGGGTGTGGCACCCCAGAAAGGCTGTCAAACCCTGCGTGCCTCAGTTTCCCTGCCTACAAAGCAAAGAATCTCCACCCTGTTTTCCTGCAGGGCTCCGGACCGAAGGCTGCTGAAGTCTCAAGTAGCTCTGGGCGTTGCTTTTATCAGCACTGGCAAATTCCACCAACGATTTGAGCTGAATTAACATTGAGCTGATGGTTTCTTCCATCCCTGTTTCCTGAGGGATCCGTGCAGGTTCTGGCTGTGCTGGAAGCCTTTCAGCAGTTTCCCAAAACACAATGATCTTTGCCCCCAGGTTCCTTTGACCTCGTATCAAACCTCCCTCCTCCTTTTCCCTGCTTTTCCCTAGAGAAGGAGCCTGCTTTCTGGTCCTTCTCAGCCAGAATGGAGGGCACCAAAGGAAAAGAGCAAGCAGCAGGATCAAACCATGCAGGAGAAGGTCCTTCTCCATGGGTATGTCCTCTGCAACAGCAACATGCTGCAGACGCTGCAAGGGTGGTCAGGAACAAGAAACATTTTCATGGGGGACAAACTATCCATGGCCGTGCACAGCCAAGACACCAACTCTGCACCCGGGGGCTGCATCTGTGGTGGGGAGACATTTCATAGCCACGCACGGTCATATGTGGTCATCCACGACTGTGCATGGTCATGGACATGGTGAGTGGCCATGTGTGGCTGTACATAATTGGCCACAGTGATATAGGGTTGTCTGTGGTCATCTGTGGTTGTGTGCAGTCATGGATGGTGGGGAATGGTCATGCATGGTCATCCGTGGTTCTGCATGGCCACCCATGGTGGCGAGTGGTCATGTGTGGTCATACAAACTTGTGCAGGGCAACATTTGGTTGTACATGGTCACACATGAGTGTGTGTGGTTGTGTGTGGTCATGGATGGTGGTGAGTGGTCCATCCACAATTGTTCATGGTCATACATGATAGTGAGTGGTCGTCATCGGTAATACAGGGTTGTGTGTGGTCACGTGCGGTCACGTGTGGTTGTGTGTGGTTGTGTGTGGTCACAGAGGCTGAGTGCTTGTGCCCTGTCATGGATGGTGGTGAATGGTCGTGTGTGGCCATCCGTGGTTGTACATGGTCAGCCATGGTGGTGAGCAGTCGTGTGTGGTCATACAGAGTTGTGCAGGGGAATGTAGAGGTGTCCATGATCATGTGTGGTTGTGTGTGGTCATGGATGGTGGTGAATGGTCATGCATGGTCATCCGTGGTTGTACATGGTCAGCCATGGTTGTACGTGGTCAGCCATGGTGGCAGGTGGTTGTGTGTGGTCATACATGGTTGTTCAAGGTAGTATTTGGTTGTACAATGTTGTGTGTGGTTGTGTGGTCATGGATGGTGAAGAATGGTTGTGCATGGTCATCCATGGTTGCACATGGTCATGGATGGTGGGGAATGGTCATGCATGGTCATCTGTGGTTGCACATGGTGGCGATGTGGATGGTGGCGAGTGGTCATGTGTGGTCATACAAACTTGTGCAGGGCAACATTTGGTTGTACATGGTCACACATGAGTGTGTGTGGTTGTGTGTGGTCATGGATGGTGGGGAGTGGTCCATCCACAATTGTTCATGGTCATACATGATAGTGAGTGGTCGTCATCGGTAATACAGGGTTGTGTGTGGTCACGTGCGGTCACGTGTGGTTGTGTGTGGTTGTGTGTGGTCACAGAGGCTGAGTGCTTGTGCCCTGTCATGGATGGTGGTGAATGGTCGTGTGTGGCCATCCGTGGTTGTACATGGTCAGCCATGGTGGTGAGCAGTCGTGTGTGGTCATACAGAGTTGTGCAGGGGAATGTAGAGGTGTCCGTGATCATGTGTGGTTGTGTGTGGTCATGGATGGTGGTGAATGGTCATGCATGGTCATCCGTGGTTGTACATGGTCAGCCATGGTTGTACGTGGTCAGCCATGGTGGCAGGTGGTTGTGTGTGGTCATACATGGTTGTTCAAGGTAGTATTTGGTTGTACAATGTTGTGTGTGGTTGTGTGGTCATGGATGGTGAAGAATGGTTGTGCATGGTCATCCATGGTTGCACATGGTCATGGATGGTGGGGAATGGTCATGCATGGTCATCTGTGGTTGCACATGGTGGCGATGTGGATGGTGGCGAGTGGTCATGTGTGGTCATACGTGGTGATAAAGGGTTGTGTGTGGTCACATGTGGTTGTGTGTGGTCACAGATGGTGGTGAGTGGCTGTGTGTGGTCATGGATGGTGAGGAATGGTCATGCATGACCATGGATGGTGGTGAGTGGTCCTGTGTGGTCATTCATGGTAACACAGGGTTGTGTGTGGTCACATCAGGTTGTGTGTGGTCACAGATGGTGGTGAGTGGCTGTGCATGGTCATGGATGGTGGTGAATAGTCGTGTGTGGTCATCCATGATTCCACACGGTCATTCATGGTTGTACATGGTTGTGCACGGTCGTGGATGGTAGTGAATGGTCATGTGTGGTCATCCGTGATTCCACATGGTCATTCATGGTTGTACATGGTTGTGCACGGTCGTGGATGGTGGTGAATGGTCGTGTGTGGTCATCCACGATTCCACATGGTCATTCACGGTTGTACATGGTCAGCCATGGTTGTATGTGGTCAGCCATGGTGGCAGGTGGTTGTGTGTGGTCATACATGGTTGTTCAAGGTAGTATTTGGTTGTACAATGTTGTGTGTGGTTGTGTGGTCATGGATGGTGAAGAATGGTTGTGCATGGTCATCCATGGTTGCACATGGTCATGGATGGTGGGGAATGGTCGTGTGTGGTCATCCATGGTGGTACATGGTCATCCATGGTGGTCACTGGTCATGTGTGGTCATACACAGTTGTGCACGGTAATATTTGGTCGTACGTGGTCGCGTGTGGTCGTGTGTGGTGGTGAGTGGTCATGCATGGTCATCCATAGTTGTACAAGGCCACACGATGGTGAGTGGTCAGACATGGTAATACGGGGTTGTGTGTGGTCATGGATGGCGGGGAATGGTCGTCCATGGTCANATGCATGACCATGGATGGTGGTGAGTGGTCCTGTGTGGTCATTCATGGTAACACAGGGTTGTGTGTGGTCACATCAGGTTGTGTGTGGTCACAGATGGTGGTGAGTGGCTGTGCATGGTCATGGATGGTGGTGAATAGTCGTGTGTGGTCATCCATGATTCCACACGGTCATTCATGGTTGTACATGGTTGTGCACGGTCGTGGATGGTAGTGAATGGTCATGTGTGGTCATCCGTGATTCCACATGGTCATTCATGGTTGTACATGGTTGTGCACGGTCGTGGATGGTGGTGAATGGTCGTGTGTGGTCATCCACGATTCCACATGGTCATTCACGGTTGTACATGGTCAGCCATGGTTGTATGTGGTCAGCCATGGTGGCAGGTGGTTGTGTGTGGTCATACATGGTTGTTCAAGGCAATGTTTGGTTGTACAATGTTGTGTGTGGTCATGGATGGTGGGGAATGGTCGTGTGTGGTCATCCATGGTGGTACATGGTCATCCATGGTGGTCACTGGTCATGTGTGGTCATACACAGTTGTGCACGGTAATATTTGGTCGTACGTGGTCGCGTGTGGTCGTGTGTGGTGGTGAGTGGTCATGCATGGTCATCCATAGTTGTACAAGGCCACACGATGGTGAGTGGTCAGACATGGTAATACGGGGTTGTGTGTGGTCATGGATGGCGGGGAATGGTCGTCCATGGTCACTCATGGTTGTACATGGTCGTCCATGGTCATCCATGGTTGTACATGGTCGTCCATGGTCATCCATGGTTGTACATGGTCATCCATGGTGGTGAGTGGTCAGACATGGCAATATGGGGTTGTGTGTGGTCATGGATGGCGGGGAATGGTCGTCCATGGTCACTCATGGTTGTACATGGTCATCCATGGTCATACACGGTCACTCATGGTTGTACGTGGTCATCCACGGTGGTGAGCGGTCATTCACAGTAACATAGGGCTGTGTGTGGTTGTGTGTGGTGGTGGATGCATGGTCATCCACGGTTGTGCAAGGCCACACACGGTGAGTGGTCAGACACGTAGGGTTGTGCGTGGTTGTGTGTGGTCATGGATGGCGGGGAATGGTCGGGAACGCTCAGGCATGCTTGTGCACGGTCATACCTTGTCCTGCATGACAGTGAACGGTCACTCACGGTCACTCACGGTCCCTCGTGGCAGTGGTGACATCCGGAACCGGGTCTCTGTGCCCACAGCCCGGGGCAGGACACGAGGAGCCGCCAGCTCACAGCTCCTGGGTGCAGCCTTAGGGACGCCGAACGCCAGCCCCGGCTTTCCAAGGAGTTTGTCTCCAGCCAGGACTGGCGATCGATCATGGGGAAACTCCGCATCCTCCTGAGCAACCCAGGATTAATTTATGTTTGTCTGAAGGACGCTAATTAAGCCTGTTTAAGAGAAAGTTAACTTTAATACGGCGATCTAGTTGATATTAAGAAGCTGCCAAGGAGAGCTGGAAGCAGCTGATCCAACGCCTGAGGCTCTGCTCCAGGATCTGCTCGGCCCAGAGCCAGGGCATGACCCCTCTGCCCCGGGATGCTTCCCACAGCATTCCCTGCTCCTGCATCCCACCGGCTGCAGCACCTAGAGGGCACAAAACAGGGACCAAATCTGATCCAACTGGGCTTATCAAACAGGACCAAAAGTACGTTTTTTTCAGTTTATCGGCAGTTTCCCACTCCCCAGCTCCAAAAAAAAAAAAAAAAAAGAAGTACTTTGATTTGAAATGAAAACTGGTCTGAAATCATTAACAAATCGAAAGTCAAGCAAAAACCAATAATTCTGGGTCAGGCAGCACGTTTGGGTTTGATTTCAGGCTTTGAGGCACAGCTCGAACATTTTAAGGTCAAACCAAGGGAAATTCTTCCAAAGTTTCTCCGGTGGAGCTGCTTAGTGCTGGAGCTGCTCCGATGTGAGCTGGCACAATTGGGCTGTGCCAGAGCCCGACATCCCCGGGGACCCTCCCATCGTCCCGGGGCAGGAAGCAGGGCCCGATCCTGCTGCCCTGGGTGCTGTGGGAAGCCTGGAGCTCCCTGTGCTCCGCTGGATCCCAGTTCCACCGGTGACAGCTCCCCGCCCACCCCAGGACAGGCCACCAGCCCCGGGCTGAGCAGTGGCAGCAGCTCCTCGTCCCGGTGAGCCCCGTCACCCGGGGCAGGGCGACACACATCGAGTCAACAAAAAAATCTCCTGGCAGCTCCATCTCTTTTTTTTTCCCCCCTTAAAGCAAACATCTTCATTACAGCTCGGAGTTGTTTAAATAAATGAATTAATATTGACAAACCATCAACGAGGCTAATAAATGATTAGTTAAAGGCATACATACATCACATTACGGTTAGCATTAGCCGGAGCTTAATTACTTGTGGAGAGGATCCCATTAGAGGAGGTGCTACGTCGCCGTCACCCTCCACAGCCCTCTGCTCCCACGGGGCTCCCGTGGCCCTGCGGGACCCCCGGTGACACTGTGGGGCCGTGCCAGGGTGGGCATCAGCAGGGCAGGGAGTGGCAGAGGGATCCCGTCCCTGGCTGCCGCTCCAGGCACATCCCATCCGTGCGGCGAGCAGGACAGACCCGGCGGGCAGAGCTCTGGCCAGGAGCAGTTTGACCCCTGGCCCGGCACGAGGTGGTCAAACACCCAGATCCATGCGGCCTGCGAGGAGAGACACCAGCAAATAAAATAGGCAATAAATAATAATAACAATATCATAAAATTTTCAAATTTATTGAAAACCAGTCCACTCGCCGAATATCGGATTTTTCTATTATTTACGCAGCTGCTGATTTTCTGTAAATATTTAATGCCCCATGGATTTTTTTTCCAAAGTACAAATCTGAACAATTTCTAAATTTAAAATCCATTGCAACGCAGCGTGGTGAGGGCCTGATCCTGCCCCCCTCCCTCAGCAGGAGCCATCCCGGAGCCGGGATGGGAGCGATGTGCACCCAGAGGTGTCCATGGAAAACCCTGCTGGGGATGTTTTGGGTCGTCCTCTCAGCCCCCAAATATGAGAGGGGACAAACGGGCCAAGCGAGACCTCTGAAAGCTCCTGATAATCTTTTTGGTGTGTCCAGCAGGCTGTGCCACCCGTGCCAGGGTCCCCAGGCCACCGCGCCGGTCACACTTGTGGTGTCCCTGGGTCGCTGCGCTGGGGGCAGAAGCCAAAGAGCCCAAAAGGCACAAACCGAGATGAAAGGCAGCGAGAGCGCCGGGCTCGCATCCATATGCAATCGGGCTTGGAGAGGTTTGTTAGGACTAAAGAGGCGCTTTCATCCCTTCCCAAGGTGTTGTAATGTATCCCCAGCTGGCTTTCATCTCCCCCTGATTGATACTCAGGGCTCTAATGAGCGTGACGGGAAAAGTGGCCAAGGCAGGGGGAGGGGAGGGGGGACGCAGACCCCTCTGCAAAGGTTTCAAAACACTTTCCGTGTTGCAGCTAATGAGGGGATGGGGAGAGGGGAGCTGGAGCTGTGCCAGGGAGTGCGGGAGGACGGGGCTGCTCGGAGGCTCTCGGTTGCAGGTCCGTGCCCACCTCGGGGACATCGAGCCTGTGCGGCCATGGGTGACCCCCAGGAGCATTTAAAGCCAGAGGAGGATTTAAACCCCCATTGCTCTTGTGTCGCCTCCTCTGTGTTGGTCCCCGAACTGCAGAGCAGTGGGAGAATGGCTCCAGTGGTCCCTCTGCCCTCAGAGGGGAGGGCTTGTCCCCCTCTCGCTGGGGCGGGCGAGTGAGAGAGGAGCCCCAGGACAGAGCACCCTGCTCCCAGGGAGGTTGGATGCTCAGCAGGCATCCTCCATCCTCCTCCTCACGTCTGGGCTGAAAATCACAGAATCCCGGAATGACTGAGGCTGGAAGAGACCTTAAAGCTCCTGTTAAACGCCCCCTGTCACGGGCAAGGACACCTTCCACAGGACTAGAGCACAGAGCTCCATCCAGCCTGGCCCTGACCACTTCCAGGGATGGAAAATCTGGACCAACACCGATGGGACCCCCCTGCGCCCCCCAGCACCTCCCTCCCCCTGCTCCCTTCCCATTTGTGCCACCGAGGGCACCTTGGTGACATCCCTGGCTCCGCTCCGTGCCGTGAGGAGCCAGCGGGACTCAAACCCCGCTCTTGTTACGGCCCCTGGGATCAGCCCTGCTGGCACCTGCTGCTGCCTCCCGACACGGCCACCCCCGTGCCACCAGCTCTGGGTGCAGGGCAGCGCTGCCACGTCCCCGCCCCGCAGAAATGGTCTCGCTCCCAGCCCTTCCAGCCCGGGGCAGGATCCGCACTGGATCCCTGCGGGATGCGGGATGGATGGAAGCTGCTCTGCTGTGTTTGGGAGCCGGGGGAGCGTCCTTGGAACCCCCCGGCACACGGCGCTGCTCCCAGGGGACAGATCCTTCCCTGAGCCCCGTCCGGCTGCCGCAGGGATGTCCCCGAGCACCCTGTCCCTGTCCTCCCTGCCGGCGCTGTCCCGCTCCGCTCCCCGGGGCTGACGGGGGATGGGCCACACGCCGACACGGGTCTGACAAACGCAGCCCGAGCGCGGCTTCTCCCTCTCCTCTCGCGCCCGTTTGTTTTCCCTGATGTTCAAAGCACAAATCCGAACAATTTCTAGATTTAAAATTCATAGGGGGCCCGATCCTGCCCCGCTCCCTCGGTGGGAGCCATCCCGGAGCCGGGAGGGGACCGATGTGCACCCGGAGGTGTCCATGGTCCGGAACCGCCAGCTCCGCTCAGGAATGCCAAAAATGAAAAAGCGGGTGGGGGGGGGGAAAGGGGGAAGAAGATTTTCAAGATGGGCCTGTGTTCTGCTTTAATTATGCTTTAAGCTGTTCTTGTTTACAGAGTGTGCAAACAGTGTTAACTGGGCAGGATAGTGCTTGACAGAAAAGGGAGGGTTGTTTTTCATACTGGTACAGAGCTTCAAGTGACTCTCTAGATACTTGGTTAGCAATTAAAAGGGCTAAAGCAGAGCCTGGATTTTTAAGACTAACTTTAGTGGTGCTGTAGAAATTAATCAGAATGTTAGATTATCTTTAAACTTTTGTTGGAAATACGAGATTTTTAAAAAAGTAAAAAATAGCAAAATCAATTTCCTCCTCTCAACCAGCAAAGTAATACATTTTTCTTACCTGCTGCCATGTATCAGGAGGATGACAGCTACAAACCTGAATGTCAATTGATGTAATTTAGCTATGTTTAAAAAAAAAAAATCAAACTTTTTAACCAACAGCTGTTCAAACAGGAGGTAACCAAAAATGCACTTTAGTGTCTTCAGTAACTGAAAGTGACAGCTGTTTGTTTTTTTTATGACATCTTGGTCCTTTTTGAATAAACTGAAGTAGCTTCCAGTGGAGCTTTTGTATGTTGGTTATATATGTACCTGCACTGGTGACATTGTAAGTCACTTACTCAAGTAATGTCTATATTTATAGAAATGTGGATGACTTCTTAAACCTCAATAAACAATTCAAAACAAGCCTGCAGAGAGGTGTCTGACTTCTTGTACTGCAGTGGTACATTCTCACCAACCTCTGTGCACATAGTTCTGCTGTTACTCGAATCAGTATTTCTGCTGAATAACCAAAGTGTTAAAATGTGGTGAGGCTTTTAAACATCACAGAGTTAGAAACTGAAGGTGTCTCATTGGAGAGTTTAGATCAATGGTATGTTTTTATATTCACAGAAGAAATACCAGCTGCAGTGACTCTTTTCCAAAGTGATGGCTTTTGCATAATTTGAAAAATCTTGTATATAGCTGAACCTATTTTGTGTTATATGCAACACTTAATCGGCAGTGTTGGGCATATATCACATGTACTCTCAGGTGGTACCTGATTTAGTGTCCTTAGGCTCGTGTATCTGAAGCTGTCTGAGGAATTCATCTGCAGTTAAGCCTTGGGTGAATTTTCTTCTGGGTTGTTACAGCAATGAGTAGAATGTATTGATATGGGAAGCTTCTAATTAGTTGCAGGACCCAAGCATAGACAAGAAAAACTTTGTTTAGCCTGCAAATGAAAATGACTAAGTTTGAACAAGAATACCCAATTCTCTCTCTCAAAACCCTGATATTTTCATTTCTGTTTATGTAACTGATGGCACATCAAAATGTAGGTTACTCTTAGTCCTGAGGAAAAAGCTGTATTAGTGATGCTGAGTCCTATGAATTTGGTGTATAACTGGTATAACCTGGCTAATGTTTTCCTTCTTATTGCATGCACTGTACTCCTAGGCTGAGGAAGGTGAGATGGCAGGGTGACTGTTTGTACCCAGTAGACAAGCTGATACCAAATAGTAATTGCTTCATTTTCAGTACTCATTAGTCTTCTACTGGGAATAGTTGAAAAGGCATACTACTTGAAAAAAAAAAAAAAACCAATTGTGTTTTGTTCTTCATATTAAACATGCTGGGGTTTTATCTGGTGGCAGTCTCCCTAAACTCTTCTATGCATAAAAACAGCAGTGAATTATTTTAGTTACAAAGACTTGATAGATCTGTACTCTGGAACTCTGGAGGAAAGAGTGAGAGAAGGTGGAGGGTACTGTTTCTAAAATGTCATGGCTCTTACTGTGTTAATACTGACTTGGAAGAAGACTAAGGGATGAGTCTTACTTTCAAGTTATGCCTTTATCTGTACTAGAACTGTTTTGCTGGAATTTTACAGTGACAGTTCTGAGAGTACAGTATACAAATGTAGCTGTACCTCTGAAACTGTGTTTTGTATTACTATGACAAAGTCTTCCAACTATGAACAAAACAAGGACTGCAGGAGAGCAGTTGGTATCTGAACTGATTGGGTTTCTGCTGGCACAGGCCTGCCAGCCTGGGATCACTTTCTTCTACATGATGAATTGTCAGTTCTAAATACTGGTATGTATAAGAAAATCTTTTAGAGTAGCTGAGTAAACAGGTGTCATTTTGTTACAATGCTGGAGTTACAAATCTTAAAACTGAAAATACTTTTTGCACACATGAACGCTCTGTTCTTCAAGATTTCCAGTGACTATCTTATGCAATTCCTTACTTCCTTAAAGAAGCAGCTTCTGAATTGGAGCTATTGAACAAACTACAAGGTCTTGTCACCTTATCACTTGTTTTAGCTTACAAAAGTTGGCATGGCATTGCCTCAGCTTTTTTATGCACATGCAATCATTTACAGTTAACCAGCCTTCAGGATCTGGTCTCTGTTTTCTAGCTGAAAGCGTGTTAGCTTAGGACTGTCAACTAGGAAAAATATTGTGGGATGATGAGGCTTCAGGTTCTAACATCACTTTTAAGTTGCATTGCATTAAATGTGCATTTATTTAAAAAAAGTGAAATATTTTGCTTTTCAAATTTTCATGTTTAGTGAGACATGATTGATCCTTTGTGTGGAAAGCAATACCCACCGCCAGCCCATGCTTCCCAGCCTGACTTGGGTGCTCCTGCACCCTTTGACACAGCACTCTGGTCCTGCAGGAGTTCATTACCCAGGACTTTGTGGTCACAGACCAGCAAGGAGCTGGAAGCAGTCAGGTGGGGGCTAGCTAAGCCCTTCTGGACCTCCGCAGGTCTGAGTGAAGGCAGTTTTGTCTTCTTGGTGGTGGGGTGTTACCTGTATCTTGGATCATTTGTTTACTAATAGCAGAGTGTTAGTTGGTGTCTGGCTGAAACTTGTTGAAAGGTGAGTGGCATTCTTTACATGGAAGGAGGATTTAGATACTACAAACTGATGGTACAAAGGACCTGGTAAGGCAGAGTGTGGAAAACAGGCAATCTGCGTCCTCTATATGTATATATATAGGGCACTAGTTCTAACATGCAGTTGTGAGTCAGCTGTCAGATTGCAGTGCATGAAGGCTGGCAAATGTGTGCTCATAATGCTGCCTAACTTCTGAGAGAGAAATCTAGGCATGAATCAGTGCTTTTAGGATCAGTGTTAATCCTGACTAATGGTGGGTGACTCATCTTTTGAGAGGGTCACAGTTTACAGCCCGCTTTGATAGATCTGTGTCCCCAAGTGAAAACAACTCTTGTTGCTGCTGGGAGGGATGTGTAGGGAGCTGTTTGTTTAGTCTGGGGGATGAGGAAAGCTTTTTTTTTTTTTTTAATCCTGACTGACATAGGTATGTGAAGGCCTGCCCCTCATGCTGCTCTGCAGGCTGTGATTATTTTTAGGAGCAGTATGAGACTGCAGAGCTGTGTGAATAAACTGAAGGGAAATACACAGCCTGGCTTCACAGCAGGGTTGTGCTGGGGGTTGTCATGTGGGCTCCCACAGCCATTCTGCCTTTCTGAGAACAAAATAAAGGGCCAATACATAGCTGGTACCTTGCCCTTCTTTAAAGCATTAGTTGGTCTTCTTAAACCAGCTGTAAAGAAGCAAAATTGCAGTTTTGTAGACCTGCTGACAAAAGACCCACAAAGCAAATGAAGGACTTAAGTTTCCTCCCTGCCAGTGTCCTGTTTTCTTGGTGCTGGCTGGGAGAGAGCTGGGGGACCTCTGGATGAGTGGGTGATGCTGCCTGCCTGCTCACCGCGGGGCTGAGTAGTCACACACTGATTTTATTCAAAGGCAAACCCAAAATCTAAGGAGAAAAAGTAGGCAGGGAGGCTAGACAGTACTTCCAGTCTAAATACCTGGTTGCAAACAGCTCAGGGAAGTAAGAGAGAATAATCCCTGAGCTTTGAAGATTATGGTTTCTTAGTTCCAGCTATATTTACACAGCTGCTGCACTAGAATTAAGAGCTAAAGATGACAGAATAGTTAGAAAGGAGAAGGTCAAGTACAGTTTTTGGCTGTGGGGTGTGTGGAGGGAGAGAGGATTTGAAACTGTTGGGTTTTCCTAGCTTTTCAAGACACATTAAGCCCTAGGGAAATAGATACGCTTTTAGACTGCTTAATTGGTTCAAAATCTTTATTATTTTATACACTGTAGTTTTCCTATTGCTGAAATGAAACAATACCTCATTTAAGAAAGTCACCTAATCACAGCATTAATCTCAATTGACAAAAGAGAAAGTTAGCAGGGTTGTTGAGCCTTGTTAAATGTGCTGAGGGCTCCTGGCTGGCTCACAAGCTGCTGCATTTCAAGGATTTCTAAAAATACCAGAATGGTAGAATTTAGGTCAGACAAAGTAAAGGTGTGAAGCCTGATACCTCAGACACTACACATAGTCCAGAGGTACCACCAACCCTGTAACCGCTTATCTTCTGTTACCGGTTTTGGAATGATAATTTAGGATGATTTCCTTTGGAGTGTAACATTTTCATCCCTTTCCTGTTTCAGTGTCATTTGCCTTGAAATCTTTAACGGGTTGTTTTGATATTAGAACATCAATGAATTGGGTGTCAAAAGGATGAGTTTGTGAATGGAGAGGATCAGGAAAGAGTGTCCACCTGTTCTTCAGTGACTCGGTTAGGTAAAACCAGTCTTTCTGTAAAGCAGGCTTAATGGGATGAAGATGACCTTAAAGAGCGAAATTTTCTAAAAATATCTTGTTTCTAACATTAGCTGAACTACACTGGTCTTACAATTATTGTATGCTGTTGAAGCCATGGGCTGCTGTTGTTCTTGCCACCAGTTGCATGATGACTTCTAAGATGCCTTCAACCAGAGCTGACAATGAGTGCAAAGCAGACAATGAGTGTAAAGTCCCTACAGTGTTTCTGAATATATATCTATGATGTATGTTTTTAGCTGTCTTGAGGTGTTCCTGTGGGTCAATTTAGTTTCTAATTGAACCTTGATTCTTTGTGAAACACAATATATCGATATCTCTGCAAACACAGTTTGTTCCTATTTGGTTCCTGTTATAAGGGATACAGTAAAATGGCAATCTATGGGTTATTAATACCACTGTTTCCCTTGAACTCCAGCCAATGAATGTCTATTTGAATCAGATATATATATATATATATATATATATGTTGCATTGTTCTTGACTATACTGTGTTTTGCATAGGAGCTGAATTTTGCTAACCTTAGAAGTACTAGTCTCCCTGATTTTAATTAGCTTAGAAAATTGACTTGTACATTTGAAGTCACTGTAATTTAGCCGTAATCAGTCATGTTGCACTGGAGACAAATGGGATTCATGGACTGTGCCCACACTGATGCTTTCTGACAGCTCTTCTATTGCCACATCAATACACATCCCTCACTGTGTGATATGGTAGCACTGGTACCAGCAAACTCTGTTTCTATATGGTTCAGCAATTGTGTTTCTGCCACTCTGTCACAGAACTGACTTATATATAGAGTTTGCTTATGTCCTGCTATTGCTGTAAACATGAGAGGAGACAGAAAGAACTCTGTACAAAGACTCAGCTGTACACTGCAACTTTAAAACAACGTAATCTAAAGTCCCAGAGTTAATGCAGGAAACTGGAAGCTTCAGACTGAAGGTTGGTACATCCAGCCCAGCCACTGATCATTGGTCATTTTATCCCTGAAGTTTCTTCATCTACATGTAAAACAAGAATCTCATAGTTGCTCTTACATTTAAATTCATGCTTAAAATTGCTGTGAGATATTAGGATATTTAGAAATACGGTGAAGTGGAAAGTAATAGACTGCGACATTAATTCAGATTTTTCAATTGACTTGCAACATATTTGTGTTCAGTAGTTATGCATCAGGAAATCATGCAGTTTCAAAAGTAATGTATTTTAGAGTTTAAAAATACAAGTTCAACATACTGTATTATCTCTGACTGCATGCACTTCAGCTTCACAGAAAACAAAAATATTACCATAGTTGAAAATAATAATGTACTTCATATACATCAATGAATGAATATTCATAAACTGTATCAGTTTATGATTACCTGATTTTTGTTTGTGTTTGACCATAGCTTTTAAGCAAAAGTGGTCAAAATTATTTGGTTTTATGTCTAAATTGAATTGGGATGAACATATGGTCTTCCAAATCAGGCATATGAGTGTTTTCAAGTAAAGGTGATTTGCGAAGACTTTGAGTTAAAATAACATTGTCTTAAAATAAGCTTTTATTTGGAATAATTACAAAAATGACTGGAAATGCCTTTGAAAAAGTAGCTTTATTTCATATAGTACACTGAGAGAAGTATGTCAGTGTGATTTCAGACCTCAGGATTCAGAGGGTCTCCTGTTCTCGCAGCCTTTCTTGGCTGTAATGAATCAGTCTGCACAGGATGTGGCTGCTAACAGATGATAATGCAAAGTGAAGGGCTGGGCCATGAAAAGCCCCAGGGTGGCTCAGCGTGGTGCTGAGTTCTCACGAAGAGCTGATTGCTTTCCAAAAATAAGAACAGGAACTAGGGCAGATAATCCATGTAAGATGCACTTTCCACCCTTACCCCTTCACAACAATTTATTATTTTCAGTATTACAGAGTTTTACATGTTGATTACATACATAATCCATCCAGGCACCCACATCTACCTACACACACTTCTGTTGTATTCTTGCAAACCCTGTTTGTGAGAATTTCTCTGGGATCCTGTTTTGTAGGTGTAGCTTGAGAATATATAAATAGATTCACGTTTTCCCATCTTTTAAACCCAAATGTGACTGCAAACATGACAGCACCAGAAATATGATTATTTGAAATTATTTCCTCTGTTTTAAATCTTTCATTTTATTAGGCTAAAGTAATCTGGGCTGTTCACATTGCATGTGAACCATGCTCTTGTGGTGGCACTACCACTGCTCAGAGTTCAGGTTGTGTCAGCACTTCTTTTATAAATATAAATCCTTATTTCAGAAGCTTAATAACATAATGAGCCTTGAAATTTCATACTTGTCTGAAACTTGGCACAGAGTATTAATTTTGCCTTTTACCACATTAAATAAAAAAAATAATATACATATTAGAGGGGAATGTAAATAAACAAAAATAAGTTTGTGTTTTGCTGCCTCTTCTATCTCAAAGAAGTTTTTAGCTTTGTTTATGAAATGAAATGGTTTGAACTTGCAGTTCCAAATGGAAACCTTTGAAATTTTTTTCTTAAGTTATAAGTCGTAATAGTTGGCATTTGCAAATCAGGCCTACACACATCACACAAACTTGCAGAGCTCACTTGCAGTGAGTGAAATTCTCTCATCAGTGTCAGTAGAGCTATTTCTGTGCAGCAACAGTTGTAAAATTGAACATGTTCAGAGAACAGAAACATGAACATGCTTTTCCTTAGTTTTTTTAATTAGTAATTTCAAGTCCTCTTCTTAACAAGGTACATTTTCTTAACAGTGGTGATGGTGAAGTAAATAAAATGCAGGTTTTTCTCCATCTTGTGGAAAAAAAACCCCATGCTTGTAAAATTTCCAGGCTGTTTCCTAAACCATAAAAAAAAATTTGGAGCAGCCTCTAGTCTCAGTAGAAGTGTTGAATCTTTTGATGTTTGCTCACCCCATCTAGATAACCCCAAAATTATCCTGAGGGTTACTAAGGGCATAGCTTGCCTGGGTATAGTATCTTCTTGCATAGATGTGTATTTTTTCTTAAAGGCAGAACTAATACAGAGATCCTGTCTTAATGATAGCTTCAGTCTGACCTAAATCACTCCTGGCTTTTTCCTTATGGATTCACTTAAGCCTCTGCACAGGGGGTATAGAATCTGACTGTTTGAATCTGCAATAACTTTATTCTTCCTTTGCATTCATTTCATCTTGCACATACATGCCTGCACAAAGCACTCTTCCTCACCAAGGAGCACTGATCTGCTCAGAAGACTAGACATACTCTTCACTCTTGCTTTGCCCAGCCAATTTTATAAATGGTACAAAACCTCTATAGTTGAAAAAAAAAAAAAAAAAAAGCACTTTTCTTTTTCTCCTTCCTTTCAGTTCCCACTTTCAGTGGGATGGCCATAATTATCTACTTTGTGTTGGAAAATCCTTACTTACTTCAAGCACTTAGGGTCAAGTTTAGAGTACTCTTCCAATCAACCTGATTTCTTTTTCTTACTTACCTACGGGAAGCTTACCACATCTATAATATCCTTGCAGAAGAAATGCTGTGTGTTTAGTAGTATACAGGCACAGCAGTCAGGATTCAACTTACTTAATATTAGAGCTATAAAAATTAGGCATTCTTTTTCAATTTAGGCATCTCTAGGTCTTTACAATTCATGGAAAGAAACATGTTTGTCTAGGGTGTGATTCATATTCGTTCAGGAGTGGTATCAAAGGGAGGTGAGATAAATCACCCTGTGCCATGGCTTGGTTCTCTCTCTGCTTTACAGAAAGCATAAGCTGATTAACTCAAATATAGACACCTGCCTTTTACATCAACTGTCTATATTTATATCTGAAATGATAGCCCCAAATCTGTGCCAGCTCCTCTGCTGGGAAATGCAGGTGTCTGCCATTTGAAATCTGTGTCAATCTATGGCAGCTGAGAGCCTCATGCAGTGCTTTGCTTTAGCAAACCCATCCCAGTGCTTCCGGGTGTTGGTCAATGGCAACACTCTTTGTGGAAGGAAAATACAAAGACCAGTATATTAAATAATATATATTTTACAAAGCGTAGTGAAACGTTTTATCTACCATGAAGACTACATTTCACAGTCCAGATATTCTCGTTAGAGAAATTGTAAACCAAATTACTTCCTCTTAGAGTGTTTTATGTCTCAGTAAATCTACTTGTGCATGCAAAGGTAGATTTTCCATCAAATTCAGTGGGTGGGAGATAAGGCCGTATGATTGTGCAACAAAACTGTCATCTAGGAAATAATTTAGAAAAGCTTTTATGTATTAAACTTTGTTTCTTTTGTTTTGAAAATGCAAGTATATCCCCACCTACTCAGTGATACTGTAATTGAGTCTAGCAGCATCTGCACCTGCTTCTGCATGTGTTGGGAGTTGCAATTGCTCTGGTGTGACCACAGAAACGCTACTGGCAATCAGCCTGAAATTGTTAGAGGGTGAGAGGGATTTGCTGAAAGTTTGCTAGCTGGTCTCAAGGGCTGACCCAAGCATAGAAACCAGATATGAGTCCAGAGTTCCGTAAGCAGAGGCGATTATAACCTGCTAAGATGTCTCCAGATTTCCTTCTGTCTATTAAGGTATGGGCAACTGAAAACCTCTCTGACAAGAAACCCCAAACTTTGGGGGGTATGAAAAAAGGGATTCCTTGTCTCTGTGTTGTGAAAGTTGTAATAGTTTAATATTTTCTTAAGTATCTATAATGGTTAAACTTCTTGGTGCTGAAATGCTGGAATTTGGGGTAGAGGGATGAAGATATCTTGAAAGTAGAGATTTTAGGGTGTGGTGTTATGAGCTTTGGGTTTTAGCAAATGACGAAATGGAGCGTATTGTGTATTCCTGTAGGCTTGGGGAAAGTGTGAGACTTTGTTTTGTTGAAGTAATGGCTTGATCTTAAAAGAAAGCTGTTGTGCAGGCTTATGGTGAGATCTGCATTCCCTAAATCATCCTATCGTTATGTGAAAGCACAGTGAGGGTGTACCTCCTGGGGGCTTATCTCTGATGTGAGACCAGGTGCTATGACATCCTATCAGTTATCTCTAGTGAGAAAATAACTGTACATAGTCTCCAAAGCAGATATTATCTGCTTCCCTAAACATCCTGTTCACTCTGTGTATTGTGTGGATTAAACTGGGTTGTGAAGACGTCGAAACTGGAACTGAGACTCCTGCTGGAAACCTGCATTGTTCCTGTTAGCTCGCCTTCTCTCTTCCACTGCAGATGTGCTCAGAAAGCCTTTACCTATTGCTTCTCAGGCCTGGGGCAGTGAATTAATAATGCATAACATAGCAAATTCAGCACTAGTAAGTGGTTGCACTGGCATTCAAAGAGCTTTCCGTTCTGAAGAAGAGAAGAGTGGTGCAGGGTATACCCCTGCAGAGGACTAGAGGACCAACAAAGCTGCGCTTGGATGTTTTGGGTAGAGTGGTTAGGAGTTTTCCTGCTCTTAGGATTGGAACCCAGGAAGCATTCACCTCATTTCTAATATGATGGTTGTTGGGCCATTGATTTATTTACTTTTTTTTAGCATGTTGTAATTATTACAAAATGAAAAGTAGGGATGTGGGAGCCAAGACTTAAACTGGACCCAAAAAATACAGTTTGCTAAAAGATATGGTAGTGCTTGGGAGCTGTTGTTAAAACAAAACAATGACCCCCCCCACCCCCCTCAAAAATAAAAATCCAAAAAAACAACATTAAAAAAACCCCCACAAAACTCAAAAAGCCAAAAAACCCTTCAGCTAACAAGTGATTCTAAATTTTGTTTGGTAATAGTAATACTTCATACGGTGAGGGGTATGGGTTTTGCTGGGGCATTTTTGGTGAGGTTTTTTTGGTCGGTTGTTTTTTTGTAGGGGTTTGTTTTTCGTTCAAGGTGAACGACAGTTGTACTCTTTCTATCAAGCCATTCCGTTCAGTGGCCTTCAGCAGTAAAGCTCCACGGATGCCATCTGGAACAGGGCTGGTGGTGAGCTTGGTGGCGAGCACAGGAGAGCTGCTTTTTTTCAGCATGCTGAGCTGATGGCAGTGTCAGGTTACTCTTGTTGCAAAGCCAGAGCTTGTTGCTGGCAGCCAGAAACCCTCCTTTTAACAAACTCTAGCATGGCTTGAATTCTGTGCGGCTGCCGTACCCAGCTCCGTGGTGGGACTCCCCCAAACAGCGTGTTCTGCGCCGCTAAAAGCTCTTTCGGTGCCAATGGAAGGTCACCCGTGAGTGAGGATCCAATTTTGTATTCCCCCTTACGTCTCAGACTCCTGTCCCCTGCAGCAATGGTGTTGGACTCTAATGCATTTCCATCCATGCACTGTACTGTGACTCTGAAAAGCTCGATTTAAATCCTGATGCAGATCAAATAATCCCATATCCAAGCAGACTGCTGAATTTTCTCCCTCTTTCCTGCCTTTTAAAAGAGCACAAAGAGAACACTGAGAGTACTGCAGTGACCTTGCTACTCTTCCACAAGGAATGGAAAACGAGGGTCGGGTCTCTTGAGGAATATTTTGATATGGAGAGTAGTGACTAATTTGTTGTTACTGTGTTTAAAGAGCCTTTTGCTTCACTTCTTTGATCAGCTGTCAGGGTGTCTAGAGCTAAAAACTTTGTGTGGGTGTCTCTGGCCTGCAGAGCAATGCTACCCTCTGACTGACTAGCCAGAGGCTTCATCCGACCTCCATGAGCTCCAAAATGTGCCATGCTGCTCACACATCTCTCCTGGGGAGAGGGATTAGAGCCACTCTGGCATAAGCTATGGGTGGCTATCACTGCTGGTGATTGGGGCTGATTATGACTTTCTTGTGCACTATGGCGCTCTCTTTCATTTTGTGCTGGTTTGGTTAAATGATCTATTTCTTGCTGAAGTTAATATGGAAAAAAAGCAGTGACTATTTCTTACGATTCCCTTTTGGATACTTTCACTGGTGGTTCTTTGGCTGATAGGTGTTTGGACAGGCTTTGGTTACAAGCGAATATATGCTTCCCTCTAGGGAAAAGGAGAACAAAATTAGGGGAGTAGGGACCCTCAGGAAGTCCTCGCCTCTGGGTGACGGGGCTGGAGGTGCTGCCCTTTCCCAGGGCATGTCCCAGTAAGACCAGCCTCACCGGGCTGTCCTGCCTTTCCTCGGCACGGCCCCCGGTCTCCTGGCAGTCCCGTGCCGGGAGGGCAGCCCTGCTGTGCTGCCCCGGGCAGCTGCCGCTGTGCAGGGGGCCCTGCGGTCCGGAGTCCTCTGCTCCCATGGCGCAGCCGTGCCTCGGGAGGGCTGGGAGAGGCCGGCCTGTGTGCGAGGTGCTACAACAAGCTGGGGATGAGGTGGCTGACATGATGCTTCTGCCCAGCTCCTCGGTGGGCAGGGCTGGAGACCGGTTCCGTGAAGATCTTGCTCTGTTGTATGGGGGGTATTTGCAAATGACAGTAAATTGTTCTCACCTTGGAAGGTGTTCTGACAGAGATACCGGGCAGCAGCCAGCCGGCCTTCCCCTTTCCCCCTCCCTCCCCCTTTGCCCTTCTGATAATCAGTGGGGAGCAAAGCACTTCCTTTGGAAATGCGAAGTTAAGCCTTGCTCTAAACAGTGTGTCCTATTGCAGCTTGTGACTCTGAAACGTTTACAGATCTTATCTGGAAGCTCTGAATTCTCTGTAAGAGAGCAGGAAATGGATCTGTTCTTACTCACTGCCTCTCCAAGGCACGTGGACAGATCCAAGGCACGTGGAGAGGTCCGGTCTGGGCAGCCGATGCTTGTGCTTTCCTAGTGCTTCAACGAAACACAGTGCCGTTTATGTGGTTTGTCGTGTGGGCATGGTTTTTTTGTGGCAAGCTCTTTCTTGCCTCCTTTTACAAACTTTTCTGTGACTTCCAAGTATTAACAATCTCTAAATTTCTTCATTGTGATGAAGGAAAAGGGATATAATCCTGAGAGTGCTGCTTCTCCCAGGGGAATATTGTCTGGATAAAGGCCTTCCTGTAACCAAAATTTGCTATCTTTTAAGAATGTTATTCCCAGTATTAGCATTTCCTTATCAGTGGTTTTAATGATCTTTAAAAGTAACTTAGGTTTATTCAATCTTTGGATTATGGTGTATTTATTTCTTAAACTCAGTATTAAGTCTAGATTTTAATTTTATTTTATAAATGGAATCTCTGACTTGTGTATATGCATAGGATGAGGCAGAAGATTTTAAAAGTTTTTCCAAAATGTAAACAACTAGATTCTTTGGCTATATCTTTGGTATGAAGTATTCATTAAAAATGTTGATTTGCATCCCGTAGCTGTGCTGGCACAGTTACCTGTGCAGCTGTATTGTGGCCCTCACAGTGAGCTGATCTGGCTTCAGTGAAATTCCTGGGTTATCTTCCAGCTTATCAATTCAGACTGCAGCTGGCTGGACTCCATGCCAGCACAACTGGAGGGAGCCATGCAGAGAAGATAGTGCTGAATGGTGGGAGTACCTTAAACTAGTGCTGTTGCTGCTGAAGAATTCTGGATCATGAAATCATGGCATTGATGTTTGCAAAATAGTAAAAACATGCACAAAACATAATCCAGTAAAATGGTACTTTGTTTGGAAAAGCTGAAAAAAAGTGTTATAGGCTTGAAAGCGTTCCTACATGGGCATCATTGGTCTCACTGGCTGCCAACACCGAAACAATGAGCTGGAATTGTTTTAAGCAGAAGTCAGAGGTGAACCTGACTTCTTAACAGTGTCTGCCTTAATCTGAAAAAGTTTCTTATGAATATTGTTTTGATATTTTCTTCTGTCACTCAATAGTGTACTGATGGCATTTTTTTCACTCTCGAAGCAATGATTCTAAGTTTCTGAAAGCTGCAAGTGTGCAATTGCTATACTTACTTAAGGTGATTTGCTCTCTGATTCATTGGTCAGAATACAAGCTTGTTTCTGCAAAACAGGAGGAATTTTGTAGGCTAGTATGTTATAGGCCACTTTTAAGCTTCTAAACAACTGTCTGGAAAGTAAACAGGGTAAAATCGGAGGTTGAAAGCTCTTACTACATTTTAAAATTTCTGAGGTACTGGAAAGCTTGTGCGGTCAATTACAAGATGTGATGACTGTCAAAGAGTTGGAAAATACTTTTTGTGGTACTTGAGGAAGTTTTTGGGTTTGGGTATGGAGGTTTAGTTGTGGGGTTTTGTTTGTTTTTTGGGTTGGTTGCTTTTGGGTTGTTTGGTTTTTTTCCCTAACCTTCACAGATGGAAGGATTAAGAACCTGATCCTCTTCTGAAGGTTGGCAAGTAAAGCCTGGAGGCCTCATGGTGGTTCAGGACAAGGAATTGTCTGTTCTGGGGGTCAAACTGTGGTGCCTCAGCCTGATTGACTGTTTCTGGAGGTGCATAGGGAAGGCAGGCCTTGATCTTAATTGTACCTATGCTTGTTCTTTTCCCTCTTCTTGTTCTTCACCAACTCTGTGAGGAAAAAACATGATCCCGTAGAAATGTCATGCTTTCTTAACTCACTGCGAGGTACCTTCTCTTAAAGCTTTTTGTCTTCAATTAGTGTGGGGTTGTTCAACATACACAATACCTGATTTCAGTATTAAGCCATATTGCAGCTTAAACTCTGATGTGAAATTATTTTTCTTCAAACTTCATATTCAGCTTCTGAAGTGGTATTTGTAGAATCTAGCAGACACTGTCTACTGACAGCTTCAACTCAGTTCTTGGCTAGAGAATTTTAGACATGTATGAAAGCTTATGATGATAAAGCAAAATGTCATTTTTAGTTTCATTAAGTTTTTGAATCAAATATTTGAAGTGAGACATTATTTGCTTGGCTCAGATGGTGTTTATTTTCCTTTCAGATGGAGGTGAGCTGTAGCTTCTTGTGAGCTGGATATAAATAATTCTTTAAAAGATGCAGTAATGACAGTGTTGGCTACTGTTACTTTGTCGAATTCTTTGATTAGTAATTAGATTACCTAGTATTCCGGGAGAGGAGGGTGCAATTGATCTCCCCTGGCACCAGAGCATTGCCATTCTCTTCCTTCCCCAGCTGGAGGGGCAGCCCATGAGGCAAGAGGCAGCAGGGGCTGGAAAGAGTCGTGTACCAGAAGGCTGCTGCGTCTGGGCTCCTGAACAGGTCACATAGCTGCCTGTGAGGTGCCCCTGCCAGGTGGTTTGAGCGGTCTGGGTGCTCTCACTCCAGCATGAGGAGGTGCTCTGGCAGAGAGAGAGCATCTGTGTGTCTTGCTGGTCACACCTGACCCATGGGAACTGATGACTCACTCTTGAGGCCTCTCTATCTCTGGTGACTGCGCAAACTGGAACTTACGCGGGGGAGCTCCCTCTTTCGTGGTAAACCATCGGCTCACTTCCTGTGTGTGGATTTATTAGGGCTTAAAGATGTGTGGGTGTGTACTTAAGGAAGTTTCAGCTTCTTCATTCTCTTCTAAATTAATAATTTGTTGTGACAGCACTGGGAGCTTGGGCTGTCCCTGTTGGATACTGCATGTTCCTTAGCCTCCCTGGCAGTGCTGCCAGCTGGGGCAATTGTCTGCCACCCACAGCACCCCTCTACCCGCTGCCCAGTCAACTTGGGGCTCACCCACTTGCCTTCTGTGGTGCTGCCTGTATCAGGCCAGACACCTGGACTAATAAAAGAAAATAGTAGTAATCTATTCATTGTTTTATAAATACAAACAATCACAACTCATATTTGGCCCCTTATAGACTTTCACACAATCTTGCCTTTTCTGTATTTATTTAGACAAAAAAAATATAGTGATGTTCTACTGCATTACCTAAAGTGAAAACAGTCTTAGCTGAGGGATGTGGTTTGCCGTTAAATCTGTCTGACTTCATTGTGATTTCTGTGTCTGTTTGGGTAGTGGAATGACAAAAGATCTTGAAATCTCTGGAAACAAGCCTGCTGAGATATAAAGTACAATAATAAAAAAAAGAACTGGTAGGATTCTCTTTACCTTGATTGTGTGTCTTGTGATGTACATGTAGATATCTGTTATGTTCTGCTTAGTCTGTTTAGTATGAGGTAATTGTTTTTTCTGTCACACTTCAGAAATCAGGAATTTTTCCTCAATGGAATTGACTAATAGATGCCATAATCTTTTACATGAGTAGCATGTCTTAAGCACATCAATAGGAGACTTCACCATTCTTATCTATAAGCCATCTCTATTAAGAATTGAACTTATAACACCATCTGTTAATTGTTTGGTAACTCCTAAGTATAAAGAGATGTAGTAGATGCTCATACATACTTTGTAAGACATGATATTTCTTTAATACACTCAGCCTCCAAAAGCAGAATTTATTAATGGTAAACCATATATATAAAAATAAATAAATATATATTTAAAAATATATAAATAGATATATAAATATATATATATATATATATGTGGAGTTTCTAGGGACATTCTAGTTGCCAACAATTGAATTCATGTTTATTATGATTAGCTACCATTGGTGCCTACTCAGACCACACCTCAACATTAAAGAGATATAATACCTGCTTTAACATTTACAGACTACTTTGCTAGATTTGAAATTAGTGGGAGGGCATTGAGGAAAAACAGGGATAGCTGGAGGAAAGAACAAAGTCTATGCTTGCGTGGTTGTGTGGCTTACGTCACTTTGTTAAGCAAACAGGGTGGTTCTGCTAAGCCCTCTGACTTTGTAGTTGTAAGGATACGTGCCTCTTGTACCATGCCAAACCATCCCACTGATAGAGAAGTTAAATTTTTCTCCATCTCCCTGTCATCTTGCCAAAAAACAATGCGTAGATTGTGATGTGGGGGATAAGATCAAATGTAAGGGATCAGTAGTGCCTTTGGGAATATCTCCCTCACTCCTTCTCGTGGGAGACTTGCCTGCTTGCTGTCCCCAGCTGTTAGTCTCATCACTGCACTGTTAGTATTTCATATACCTGTTCTTTCTGTAATCTCTTCTGCAGCAGTCATTCTCTGGTAAGGGGAAGTGGGTATTAAAAAGGCAGATCCAACAAGGATGTAGTTGTATCTCTTACGTGCTGGACTTTGTGCTTCTGTCTTCGAAACTTCAGCTGGCAAAGCACTGATGCAGAATGACACTTTGGCATTGTTGTTACGTGTACTGGTGTTGTAGATGTGATTGCAACAGACAAAACTGCTTGTGCTGGTGTAATTTTGCTGGGGAGGTAAGTGAAGTTAAAGCATTATACCACAATAAAAAACCTTTACTCATAACATGAAGTTGCAGATAAGAAAGGATCTTCCAGTTTTACTAGTCTATCTTGGGTATGTCTATGATCTTAGTGGGTCTTTCTCATCCTACCTAATCTGAATCTATAATATATCTGATCATATAAACTAATGGGGATAACCAGTTAGAAAAGATTCATTTCAAAGGGAAGATTGTCACTTTTGCTTGAAACAAGATGCTTATCTGGAAGTCTCTTTCCTTCCAAGGCTTGTGAAGACGTATGGGACCAATGCTGGTGCATCTGTCAGCACTGCTATAGCCACTTGCATTTATGAAGAAGTCTTTTCCAGTGCCTACAAAGTTATCTCTTTCTTTTCCAATGTCCTTAGCATGTCATCTGCCATGGTGACTGCAAAGACTTGCTCCCTCAATGTGTTACTGTATTGATGTTACTGCTCTACTACGACCACGTGCCTCCCTGGCTGCATGCAGTGGACTTGGGGCTCGTCTCCAAGACTTATTTGTTGACCAAGTCTGTTATCACCCTCTGGAATGTGCTTGGGGTGACTCTGGCACACGTGGGAGGAAATGATGGCCACTTTGCCCCCATACGTTATGGCACATGCCAGGGTACAGCAGAGGCAAAGTCCTTTCATCGGTATCGCAGGACTACGCCAGGCAGCTGTAATAGCCCCGGTCTGGTCTACATAGGCCAAGCACTGCACATTTCCAAGGCAAATGGGGCCTTTAAGGAGCCTGAAGGAAACTAAATAATGAAGCTGGATTTTTTAGGAAAACTGTGGGCTTTGCACTCTTCCTCGGTCAGCACACTTAAAATAGTTAATTCTGGTTAGTTTGCTTCAGATGGACAGCTAATCGTATATAGTCTCTGTTGCTGAAATTAAATTAAATTCTGACATAATGTGTCTTTTCTTTATATCTGAAAGTGCTGTAGGCTCTGGACTCCTTGTAGCAGGAGCCTTGGACTCCCACTTGATCTGTCTGATGCAAATGACTACTAATGGTGTCCAGCATGGTGTGCAGGGGCAGCTCTAGGTTGAGGAAATGATTCTGGAGCAGCTTAGCTTGCTAAACCTGGCAGCTGAATTATGTTAATCAGCATTCCTTGCTTAATGAAAACCAGAGTGAGTTACTGAAATATCAGTCGCACTTCTTGATGCCACCTCAGCTGATGTGACCACTTTTTTGGATATGATCCGAGATCTTTGCTTCAGCATTTGCCTGACTGTCATCCATCTCTTATTTTTCCCTAGCTGTGAGGAGGTGCAAGTATGTATGACTGTTACTACAGTAACACTGTGATTGAATGTTCTAGTAGGAATGTGTTTATCTTAAAACCTATATTTATCTTTTTGTGAACAGTCTCAATTTAGCTAAGACCCTTTCAAAGTGAAAGTTTAAATTTATTCCACTGGAAGATGCTTTCTTGCGACAAGCTTAGAAATATAATATGAACAAATTGTGTGTGCAGAGGGGGTGTTGTTTGAAGAATGTTCTTTTTAAAAATGAGCTAGATGCCTGAAATATCTACCTACAGCAAGCAGTAAAAACAATTAAACTGATTTTCCCAACCAGAGCAATATGACAACAGAATTAACTAAACTGAAGAAGCCAAAACTGAACTTCTAGGTCTGATTTAATGTATGAGGCCAAAAATATGTATTTTACTTATTTGCATATGCTTGCATCAAGTCTTGAATTAGAAATGAGAACAAGGAGAAACACAGTGGGCAGAAAAGGATGGGAGCCCTTCCACCGATTTCAGCAGATGTTGACTCAGATTCTTATTCTATGCCCTCTTAGCAGAAAGACTATCTCATTTAAGCAAGCTAAGGAGAGCCACATCCTGTCTCCTTCCATCTGTATTAAGTCTGTGGGCCTGCTACAGCATGAGCAGAAATAAGCAATCCACTGAAGCCTGTGGGCTATCTCCTTGTTAAGTAAATACTACCTATCACAGATGGAGCTTTAGGCTATTAACCAAACTTGTCGAGCACTGGGAATACTAATGAGCAACCATGGTTGGCACTGATGGAGACAGGACTCTCAGGCTCGTGAAGGCTAGGATTAGTTTTCCTCAGGAGGGGTTTTTGACTATGAAATCTCTTGTCCTTAGTTGGCCACTGACTGTATTTGTTTCATTTTCTGAACCCAGACCATTTACCTTTTTTTGAGAGAGAAGTTCAGGTGCAGAGTGTGGGAAGATGATTTTATTGCAATTCATATAATCACTGCTGTCTTTGTTCTTAGAATTGAGACAGCGGGTACATTAGAACTTGTAACAGAACCAATGTTCTCCCAGTTAGCTGATATAACTGGTCTAATTTGTATGAACATTGTACTTGAAACCTGCTTATGGACCTGCACATCATTGTGCAAAGGGCTATGCAAACGCAGACCAAAATGTCAACACTCAGCCTTGTAATTTAAATAAGATGACTAGGAATTAGAGGAGTGCAGGCTGATGGAAGATGGGAAGAACAGAAGAGAGCAGTGAGCAGATGCTGGTGTGCTATATGGACACATGTAAGACAACCATCCTTCAGAACTGGGATGCAACTACATCATGCTGGTAATGAAACAAAACATGGGGGCTACTCTGCCTTCTGAGGTTTCCTACTGCTGTCATCTAAATGAGACCCATTCCAATAGGAATAAAGTTATTTGAATATTATACTGGTTATTTGGGTTTGGTTGTTTTTTACCACAAACTTAAAATGCCTTAGACAACTATGCTGAAGCCTCGTTACTCATAGGTTTTGTCTCGGAGACCAGAGTGAGTAAGACAGTTCCAGAGGATGTACAGGAAGAAAATGGGGGGTTTTGTTCACTTCTGTTAATGTTCACTTTTGTGCTAATGCTTCTGACTTTGGGAAGAGGTGTTAGCAGTCTGTGAGAATTCATGCAGGTGTAGTGGCTACAGTCCCTCCCCTGGGAAATTATTTATCAGCAGCTTAAAGCAATAACTAAAACAGGCACCTGCCTTATGCCATTGCAGTTGGCAGTAATGTTACTGTGTGAAGGTTGCCATATGTGTAGAGAGGCTGTGGTCCCTTTCTGCCCTATTCAGGAAACAACTGTGCTGAAAGCAGAAAGTCTCTTCCATGCTCCTTGAAACTTCAAGTTAGTGATTTGTTTGACTGACTGCCTTGCCTGTAAGTGCATTGTCTTGTGATCTTATTGGAATGGCAGGGCAGGAGAGCTCTTACATCTCCTGCTATTACTGTTTGTTTAGGTGTGTAGGTATTTCCTGCAAAGCCAGCCCAACAGAGCAACTAGAGCCTGGCCGTGCAATCATCTGTGGTGCAGGAAAGCTAAAAGTTCAAGCTATTCTGCAGTTTGCATAGTTTACTCTTTTGAACTTGGCAGTATAATCTCTTCTGCGTGTTTGTGGATTCTGCTTAAAACCTCCAACACACTGGAGTTTTTTTATCTCAGAAAGTAAATGAGAAGTCTGGAGAACAGAGTGCCTCTGAAAATCTTACTTTAAGTTATTTCTTCCCTTCTTTAGGTAAAAGAAACTTCATGAGAGGTTGTGCTGGGGTATCTTCTTGATCTTTGGACAAGAAAAGCCTGGATCTCGTCATTCATGATCCTTGAATCAAATTCTTGCAGGATGCATGGTCCAGCTCCCATAAGCACAGCCAGCTCTGAAGTTGGGTACAGCTGCTCAGAGCCTTGCCCTGTCAAGCTGTGCATATCTCTCAAATTCAAAACCATTACAACACAAGAAGTTCCACCTTAATATGAGAAAGAACTACTTTACATTGAGGATGGAAGAGCACTGGAAAAGGCTGCCCAGAGAGATTATGGAGTTTCCCCTTCTGGAGATATTCATAACTCACCTGGATGTGTTCCTTTGTAACCTGCTATAGGTGACCCTGCTTTGGCAGGGGAGTTGGGCTAAATTATCTCCAGAGATCCCTTCCAATCCCAACTATTCTGTAGTCTCAAACGACTGAGATAATACAAAGGGCAGCTTGGGCTAGTATTTGGTCATCCTTATTTTGACCCTTCTCCTCTGTGAGACTCAAGGGCTTCTGATGACTGGCTCTTTCAGCCCAGTTAGTGGTCCTGCAGTCCTCTACTTTCCTTATATGCCAACCATCCATCCCATACCTCTGACTTGGCTGGTGTAGGTACTGAGGGAGACTGTTGGGAAAGCGCTGGGAGAGCCAAGGTAAAGGATATCCACTGCTCTTTGTTTAAAGTTACCCTTTTCTTCATAGGAGATCATATCAGTTGAGCATTATTTCCTTTTGGTAAGTCCCTCTTGCCAGCTCTCCATGAGTTTCTCATTTTTACTGTGCTTAGAAATGGTTTTGAAGACTTGCTCCACAGTCTTTCTAGGGACTGTGATTAAGTCTGTGGTTTCCCAGGATAATCCTTCTTGAAGAGGAATCTGACCTTTCTGCATTTCTATAGTAGTTGGGGCCCTCCTGAAAGTGCTATGACCTCTTAAAGGCAATTGATTGAGGCATTTTCAGTCGTGCTGGCCAGCAGTCTCACTGGCCTCATCTGTCACATGAGCCCGTAGGAGCAGACAGATATTCAGTCTGCTCTCCCAGACACTTCCATTAGGCAGAGGAACCAGAAAGGCCTGAGGTCAAACCTCACCAGTAAAGGCCTTTTCTGCTTCTGTTATCACCAAGTTCCCCCAGCCCATTCAGCAACAGAACTATGTATTCTATAAAATTGCTGTTAATGTCTCTCTACCAGGAGAAGACCTTGTTGTTCACTCTTGCACTTTTTTACTAATTTTGGCTCTGAGGCAGCTTCAGCTTCTCTAGGACCCTCCCTGTACGCTGGCGTTGTTCCTATTTCCTTAAACCTTCTGCTTTCTGTATGTTTTTGTGACATCTCATCAACTCATTCAGGGATGAGTTCAGTTTTCCTCAAAACTAACAAAGTAAAATACCTGCTTGGGACTTTGCTTGAGTAAAGGCAATATTTTTAAGGTTAAAACTCAGAAAGAGGACCCTGACAGCATGTACGGATACCCAAGGGCTGAGGTAACTTGCAGTGCTTGAAACAGAAGTCTTGTGTGGGCTGATAAAGTATTTGTGGGTATGTAAAAGGACTGCTAAAGGTGATCTTATTTTTGATGAGAACTTATGAATATTCACTTGCTTGCTTTTCAGTTTTAGTAGCTATTTCCTATTGCAGCCTGTTGTGTATTGAATTGTTGGGGGTGTTTTCTACATCCACTCTTCAGGTGTTGCCAACTCTCACAAGCATTCATTCTGATTAAAGGAATTGCTGGGCTCTATTATCTGAATTCTTTTGGCCTTATTTGTGTTAGCCTGAAGGAGGAGGGGGAAAAAAGCTCAGTTTTAAGGGCTTCAAAAGCCACAGCACAGGCAGCTCATACCGGTGTGGTACAGGGCAGGATCAAGGTAGGTGTTACAGCCAAGCTCCTGATGACTGGTTAGGGAGTCCAGGAGGCAATTACTGCACTGCTGATGCCTCTCTCAGCACTCAGGAGGAGGAGTTTAGCCTGAGCGCTCCTTAACCCACTGACTTGAATTTGGTCTCTGTACAGCCTGCTCAAACACTTCTGGCTGCAGAATCTCCTGCGAGTAGAGCATGAAGGAAAAATATAAAATTTCTCTGAGCTAGAATAAATATCAAACTAAGTTGTGTGTTACTTGGCAGATAGCTCTGTTGGAGATGAATGGCGAAATGAGAGCTTGGAGCTGTAACGTGGCTCTTAGTGCTTGAGCATGTTTCACTGGCACTGAGTTTAGCTTTATTTAGCTTGGGAAAACAGACAACACTGTGACGTCCATTTTATAAATCTATTACTAAAACTGACTTTTTTACAGCTTCTGCTGCCTTCAAGGCTGCTAGAAATCCCCAGGATGAAGCCAGAAAGAACATAATCTGTTGAACTGTGATGGTGAAGCAGATTTGCAAACATCAATAGCGAATAAAATATTCTGCTTAAAAACATAAATCACTACAATCACTGAAATAGCTGACTATGATAAAAAGGTAATGAATTTTTCATGAAGTACAGCAATAGCATCAGATGGCTACTGGGCTTGTGGGAGAATCTTTCCATTTCACATTAATTCTGAAAAACAGTGAACTAAAACCAGCATGCAGTAATGAACTGGTCACACACAATGTTAGTTTGGACCTAAAATAAGTGGATGGAGTCAGATTTGTTCTAGAGTGGCATATTTTCCTGGACTTCTACTTGAGATCTGGCTCCATGAGTTCTTGTCTACACAGGTCTCTCTCAATGTGTAGGAGGGTGGTGTTTGGTTTAAATTGCTTTATGCTCACACAGTTGTCTTCTGTCCTTTTTTTATCTTGTCAAATCCTGCTATAATTAACCTGCTTTCAAAGAGATATTACTTCAACACAGAATAGATGAAACAAGCGTAAAAGTTCATGTGAACTTTACCCATGCCATACAAGCTACAGTGGTAGTGTCTGCAGTGCGTGGCTTTGTTATTTGAATGTCATGTTGGTTTAGCTTTGTACTTTCCAACGTTGAAGCAACATTTTTATTAAACATTGGTGTGTGTCTGTTACTTAAATTTATGACAGGTTCTAGCCAGGAGTGTATTATGTCTAGTGTGTGCTGCCCTTAGTCATGCCTGCTGACCTGTTTTGTCATCCCTAGTAGGATAACAAACTAGAAATCTTAGAGTAAGAGTACAAATTGCTGTTGATGTAATGCTTAGTGAAGGAGTAATTTGAAGCTCAACTCTGTGACCTGTCAAAAACAAAGAAAAATGCATGATTAAGAATTCCTCAAACAGAAAATTTATTGTCCAGAGCTTTTTTTTCCTTCTTTTTAAATTTTTTTTTCCTACAAACCTTGGTCGTATTCTGGACTTCCATTTGGAAACATAAATTAAATTTTAGCCACCAACTGTGATTTTTGGTTATTCTTTTTTCTACCTTTTTATTTTCATAGTGGCATCTCAGCCAGTTTAACAAAAGCAAAACATGGTTTTATCTATCGTACTTCTGACCACTGTACTTCTGAGTCTTGGGAAGTGGATTTGAATATGTGGTTGCATATGTCCAAGTAATGACTGCCTTAGACTGTTGCAGATTAAGATTTAATGAACACTATATGAAGTTAAAGATTTTTTGTTTAGTCATGTGACTTTATTTTACTTATTTTGTTAAGTGCCCTTCACAGTTTACACCCCAGGTAGAAGAGCCTTCCTGTGGAGAATTTGTCTATGTGTACTTTGCTCTCGTCAACCTGCCAACACATGGGTGTGTCCAGTCTTGGAAGTGGAGCTCAGAGTTCTTATCCAGCTATGTGGTGGCTGAGGTCCACGTGGTACAGTACAGGTCGTGTTAGCTTTGAGGAGAAACAGCACAGCTACATTAACCTGATGCTATTCCTCAACTAATGTGCCATGTCTTCCTGCAGAGTTAACCAGAGGTTGGCTGACACAGCTTTCTGACTAGGGGTGCTCTAACTAATCAGGATATACTTTCCTGAATACACATTTCAAGAGCTACCCACACTGATGATTGAGTACACACATGTCAAGGCAAGGTATAGCTTATGTTCCTGTGTATAAAATGGATTAAGGAAACTGAGTCTAAATGTTAAATTACAACATTTCTTTAGATTAGCCCCCAGATTATGTTAGTCAGATGCCAGTGTACTCTGCTTGTGTAGGAGGTTAGCATGTGTGATGGAGTGAGGAGGGGATAGAGGGATCCATAGTGTTGGATTGGGATTGGGCTGGGAAGCAGGAGGCTTGCACAGCCCTTCTGGGGTGGGCAAGGCACTTGCACTGGAGAGCAGATGCTGTCTCCCAACCCCAGCAGTTTAGGGGCAAACTGTATTTCATTATGGGCTGTTTCTGGCTACAGACTTCAGGTTTGGTTGGTGGTGTTTTTCTTGCCTTCTCTAGAGTATTGTACTGCAATATTATATAATCGTTCTTTGCAGGCCTTAGGCATGCTGCACACTGCAGAGCTGGCCAGCTTGGATGTCAAAGCTGGGACTATGGCAAGAAGTGCTGGAGCTGCAGGGAGAGTACTGTGTGTCCCCTTCCTTTCAGGAAGCCAGCACCATTCACGTGGTGAAGTGTGCTGTTATCTGAGCTGCAACTCCTTGTTTCTGAGCTCATGAGTCTTACCTAAAAGCAACTGACCTGTAACTCCTGCATTTTCTTTTGTTTAATTTAAACCACCTCAGATATGACCCTGAAACAAAATGAACTGGAAGATTTAGGAGCAGACTTGACAAAGCCTCTTAAAAAAAAAAAAGTGTGGCAGGGAGGAGAGCTGAAACTGCGCCAAACAGTTATGGAGAGGTGAATGGACTAGAACAAGAGTGGTTTGGGGCAGAGGAAGCTGGGCATTGTGCAGCAGCAGGCTTATAAAGCAGGTAACGTTACTCCAGTGTAAATATGTGCGACATGCCTCTCGAAGCTGGCTCTGCAAGATTCTTGTATGAACACAAGGTTCAGAGCATTGCCATACGGTGGTGTGCCCCAGCAGAGCCAAGCAAATAAAAGCAGCACCCTGCCAGTGTTAGTCACTGTGGCTCTATCTATGTGTGTATGTTGATGACTGCATATACGAGCTGTATTTCAGATGTATTTAAGTCTGTGTTGTAACTGTCTTGAAATGTACTCTGAAGATTTTATTGTCATATTTAACTGTATAAAATTAGTAACAATGCAACTGTTCACTGCCAAAGTCATTCCACCTTAAACAAAACAAACCATTATCTTTCTCTGTCTACATTCTCTGGGTATAAACACAGGACTGCTTTTGCTGGCCGGAGAACTGGCTATTTATAGCACTGCAAAAATCTTTCCAGATTCTTGTTACCTATTAACAGGCCATTCTTTTTGATATAGGACAAAATAAAAAGTCACAAGAATCTAGGAGTGGACAGATAGGGAAAGGCTAAAGAATCCTGAGGGATGCAGCGTTTCTCTTGTCCTTTTTGCTTTTTGGCGGTTGCTCCCAAGTCACAGTGCTGATCTACAAGTCACTCGTGAACAATTCTCTTGTCTTGTGAAAATACTCTCTGAAAAGCTTCATGATTCAGAGAAGAGGAAGATAAACACCTCTAGGGCTCTCACTGCTCCCTGATATCGTGTTCTACTGATGAATGCTGATTAGCTGGACCTGAGCAGGGGTGTTCTCAGTAAAACAAATGCAGGCAGAAGGAACTGTGTTATGTTGCTCTGATTTAATGTTTCCATTTATTTTCAGACTTTTTTTATTGCTTTCAAAGTCATGTCTCTGTGCCTACTTGCATAATATATGAAAACAATACTGTACTTTAGTGTAAAGAAAACATAGCTCAACATCTGAAAATCTGTCTAAAAGTGAAATGAGACTTTCTGAAATAATATAGGAGAACTTCATATTTCAACTTCATATTCCTCACCTCTGGCAGCTGTTTAAAGCATACTGAAGGAACAAACTCGTGGTGTTGGTGGCTCAGAGCTCTTCAAAAGTAATTTTCAAATAATGATGTGTATATATGCATATGCAAATACACACACGTGTATTTGGGGGAACGTGTGTGTCATGTGGCTGCCCCTCACCTTCCCTCTCCTTGAACCCTGCACGCTGCAGCTGCTGCAGGCACGGAGGCAGGGCGGATCCCGCTGCTGGCCCGGGCTTCTGTGGCCCCGCCGAGGTCCCTGCTGGGGGAGGGAAGGTGCGTGGCTCCATTCACTCCTCCTGAATTGTGCAAGACGAGCGTCAGCATGAGGTCAAAGAAAGAGTCAAGTGCACTGATGCTATACAGTGTTTTTTCTTCCAAGTGGTTTTTTTTTTTTTCTTCCTTCCTCCTCCCTGACCCTGTCTAATTTTTTTTTTTTTTTTTTTTTTTTTTTTCTTTTT